>PVIU01007000.1:0-95902 GCA_004026605.1 Ondatra zibethicus | reverse complement strand
ATCCAATAAAAAAATGGAGCACAGACCTAAACAGAGAACTCTCAACAGAGGAATCTAAAATGGCTGAAAGACACTTAAGGAAATGTTCAACATCCTTAGTCATCAGAGAAATGCAAATCAAAACAACTCTGAGATTCCATCTTACACCTGTAAGAATGGCCAAGATCAAAAACATTGATGACAACTTATGCTGGAGAGGTTGTGGAGAAAAGGGAACACTTCTGCATTGCTGGTGGGAATGCAAGCTGGTACAACCCCTATGGATGTCAGTGTGGCGATTTCTCAGAAAATTAGGAAACAACCTTCCTCAAGACCCAATAATAGCACTTTTGGGTATATACCCAAAAGATGCTCAATCGTGCCACAAGGACATGTGCTCAACTATGTTCATAGCAGCTTTATTTGTTATAGCCAGAAACTGGAAACAACCTAAATGCCCCTCGATCATAGATGTTTTTAAATGAAGTAGAAGAACATAAAACGACTTTAATATTATTTATTCCCAAATGATATGAATATCTGTTATTGATTCAGTGGCTAGAAAGGCCAGAGGCAAATTCTGAGCTGAGGCAACTAGTTGCAATAGTAATAACTGAGGTATCACCAAGACACATGAAACATAGTTAATTTATTAATTCAAGACCAGTCAGAAACAAACATGCAGTGACCACATACATTTATACATTTAACTGAGCCTAATGCAATTTTGTGTGCTCCATGTCCATAAGAATGCTTAGAGGCCCAGGTCCATTTATCCATACAAAATAGACTTTTCTAAGAGCAAGACAAACTAAGTTTCTGAGGGAAATGGACTTTGTTACAAATTATATAGATTTTTAAACCACATGGAGAGAGAGAGAGAGAGAGAGAGAGAGAGAGAGAGAGAGAGAGAGAGAGAGAGAACCAAAGTAGAATATTGTGGGGGTGGTCAGCCTGGCTGCAAGGCAAGAGAAAAAAAACCATGAGGAAGAAGAGAAGGGATGTGTCCAAATGGATCAACCGGCCGAAGGAGCCAGAGACACGTGGAACACAGCAGCCTAGAGCTTAAGCTGTAGATCTCCCAGGCTGCCAGGAGAGGGGAGAGAACAGGAGAAAGGAGATGCCCATGGGAGTGTAGCAGGCTGCAGGAGCCAGACAAGCACACACATGCCCATGTGGATAGTAACGCAGGACAGAGCGAAACAGCAGCTAAAGAATTAGACTGCAAAATTTGGAATCAAATTAATGGACAAATGATCCATATATACCTTGCTGAGTGTTATGTCAGTAGATGCTGCAACAGAGAATAGGTGTGTGTTGGTCACACTGAAGTTGGCCTCTCTGGCACTGACTCCCACATTGCAACAAACATATAAATGGCACATTAAGACAGTTTAGGGTGGGAGAGCAGAGAGAACAAACGGAGATTGGATTTGTTGTGGGTGGAATGGGCAGGTAGGATCCCAGCATGCCAAGACCAAGTAACAGGAGAGCTTTGTGAGTCTTTGGCACCAATAAAAAGGAAAAAAAAGTCAAAGTGGGTACCTTTCAGTGGGCCCTGCCAAGGTATGCCACTAAGAGAACACACCATGCACAACAGTTAGTACAAGAAGTTTATGGGGGGATGGAGAGAGTGAATGAGTGAAAGGCTACCTTGGAGTGGAGACATGAGAGAGGCAGGTAGACAGACAAACGGAGGGAACAGGGAAGAAACAGGAGAGACAAGAAGAGAGGGTGTGTGTGCCAGTGACTTGTGTGGTTCAGGTGGGCTGGAGGACTCAGGGTTAGTCCCTGGCTGAGAACACATGTGGAGCCAGCACAGTCCTGCACAACAACACCTAGACCACTGAACATTGGCTACAGGGGGAGGGCTTGCATGCAGAGCCCGAAAAACCCTGGACACAAGGGAGCTCAAACCATTTGTTTTGGGTGTATGGTGTGAGGCAGCCACAATTTGGATAAATTTTACAGAGGTACCCCAGGGGTAACTGAGGATCAGTTGATGTTGCCCATTTCCAACCCTGTGCTATTGACCAAAGACTAGGGATACACATTCCAGGTGATAACCTGGGGTTGAGCAGGGGTGGGGTAGCCTGTTGGGAAAGATGTCTCTAAACCTAGGGGCACCCCAGAACAGAGACTGTCTCTGCTGCAGAATGGATCACACTTGCCCTGGTGCAGCTGCTGCTTAGCAGGGGATCCTGAGGGTCCTTGACCTGAAAGAGGTACCTGGTTCCTCTTTAGGTGGTAACTAGGAAACTGATAATTTCACCCCAAGTTGAAAGTCAATATGGTCTGGGGGAGAGAAAGATAAAGGTATAGAAGTGCCCCACATGTGTTTGGAAGCCTGGGTCAACCCGGCAGGAAGGCTGAGTGTCTTCCAGTTTGGGCACCCAGATAATAAGTTTTCTGCCCCAATAATAGATTATCTGCTGACACAGTAAGCCAGATCAAACCAAATTGAAAACGTGTAACAGGCTTATTTGAGCAAAACAATCTCTGAGCAGGTTCTACTGTCCCAGAGATTGAGGCTGGAGAAGCTGCATGCACAAACCAAAGCAGGGAGACTTTAAATGATGTAGGTGAGGTGCGAGGAGTGTCCACCACTGACTGGGTTTGTGGTCAAATATGGTCAAAAGTTGGACACTTTAGGTGGGAACTTGGTGACTGGAAACTTCAGGGAAGGAAGCTGCAGTAGCAGCCACGAGTGTGGAACTGGGCTTTTTGGTGCCTTCTCTTTGTTCAGAGAATCTATGAGTGGGGTGGGTTTTGGAGAGATAAGAATGGGGCTTCTCTGTCTATGCAGGAATGAGCTGGAGTTTCTAAACAAACTCCTCCCAGAAACCCAGGAAGTTATCTGGTCCTTGGGAAGGTGGGGGTTATAGGTTAACTTCAAATCTAACATTCCCATCTGAAGTTGTATCCTGGGTCAAATCTTTGACTTTGTGATGGGTACTGGTTACATCTAATAACCATTAACTTAATGGTACCTAAACAGAAATTATCATTTAGTTATTGTATCAATGATGTAAGAGCCAACAGTAATTAACAGAAGCTGAAGGACCAAGCCCCTATTAAGAATATCTCTTTGTTCTGTATAAAGCAGACCAAATATTTTATAATATTGTAGAATCTCTTCAGTTAATGAAACTACCTGTTGATAAATCTAAGCCCATTTTTTTGGGTATATCAATTGGCATTATAGGTAGCCATTTTGTCCCCTACATCAGGGAGTTTGCTTTTGACTTAACCTCTTTCAGCCTGTTACAGGGGCAGAGATGATGGACTCTCTTCTGTAGCTGCTTCTTGCTGAAATGGGGCATTGATTGTCAGGGCCCAGGAAGGCTGAAAGACTAGTCAGAGGCTGGGTATTGGTAGAGGTAGAAAGCAATTGGTGACTGCTCCCTGCTTCTAGGATCTTTGAGTTTCTTACCCTGATATCTGACTCATGATTTTTATTGGTAAAGATTAATTAGATTAATACTTCATCTGGCATCTAACTTTTGGGGCATGAGTTTATGAAATGGCTGCCTTGCCCATGGCTTTGCAGCCACTGGCACCTGCTGGAGCTGCATGCATGAGTTGCACCTGCCACTGGATGGCTTATCCTTTTCTTCCCAAAGGCCTCTGCACAAGTCTGGGATTTTCTTGTGCAACCTCTCTAGAGCAATCTCCACAAGCCTCAAACTTCACAGGTGCCTGGGCTTCCAACACTGTTGGAGTTAGCTTCTCACCACTGGTCAGCTCTGCCTTCAGGCAGCTCTGTGCTCTCACTTCCTGCACATCAGATATTCTGCTTTCATATATTTTCCTGTGCCCATCTTTCAAACAGCTGGTTCTTGGCTTCCTTTCCCCATGGGTTGTTGGCTTTCCCTGGACCCCTCCAACCAGCATCAGTTGTTTCAGTCAGGCTGTGCACACCTGTATTCTCTACCTAGACACGCTGTGCAGCAGCAGCCAGCCTTACACTTCCCTGTCATCATCATCAGATTTGTTGAGAAAACTTGAATTCTTAAAAGGGGAAATTAGTTAAAAAAGTTTTTTCCCCCATATTAAAAAACTGGAAACAATATTATGATGGAGTTAGGTCTCTGTATAATTCCACAACAGATGGCTTAAAAATGGAACAATTAAATGAGGGTATAATTAGCTTAACTGGAATTTACATAATGTCAATTATAATCATTATCAGTTTGGTAATTTTTGTTTTATTCCTAAAAGAGTTGGTTGATATCAGTGCCAAGAAATAAGCATACAGAAAATACTGAAATTTTGATTGATAAGTTACAAGTTATAGGAAAATGTATTAAAACAGATAATCAATATATTCAGAGACAGACAGAGGAATTTAAAGGAGAATCAACCTCAGAATTACATTATGAAATTAGAGAGGAATAGCACAAGGTTATAAAAAAAAAACTGTCTTCAATTTATCTGCCAAATGACTGATAGTCCAAAGGCTATGGAAGAGCTCACTGTATTTCAGTGGAAATGTTAGATTTGAGGAGATTTAAGGAAATGATAGTCTCATATAGTATGCATTCAACTTTTCTGAGGCAGGTGTTAATTCATGGTCAACTAGTAATAGAATTATCCCACAAGAGTGGGAAGACTTAGTTACAGCAGTATTGGAACCTGGCCCTCATTTACAATGGAAGACCTGGTGGAAAAATGAGGCTAGGACCATTGAACAACAAAGTATGGCTAGAGGTATTGAAATTTTCCAAGACTAATTTCTGGGAGATACAAATCTACAGATGTACAAAGACAGTCTACATATGATGAACACACCTTGACTCTAAGTTCTAGATGTATTTGAATGCTTAGGATAGCCTTGAAAAAGTCAGGAAGAGAACTGAGTCATTTACTAAAGTTATATAACACCCAAAAGAAACCTTCAGTGATTTTTTTAAAACAAAGATTGACTTCAGTTGTAAATAGAATGATAGCAAATCCAGAAGCTAGACAAATAATAATTGAATTTTTGGCTTTTGAAAATGCTAATTCATGATGCAAAAGGGTGATTAGGCTTTTAAAAGCAAGATCAGCACCCATAGAGGAATGGATCTGAGATATAGTCAATATTGAATCTCAAAGCCATGATGCTTGGATAGGAAAGGTGATTTCCAGAGGCTTGAAGAAAAATTAAAATGTTAGATGTTTTAATTGTGGAAAAGTCACCTAAAAAGGGACTGTAGGCAAGACATTCCTAGAAACAATGATTTTTTTTCTAGGAATAATCCAAATGGATGACCTCTGCCTTCTGGAGTATACAGAAAGTGTGACAAAGACTAACATTGGACTAATGAATGCAGATCAACAAGGGACAGACTAGATAACCCTTTGCCATCAGTAAATGTCTTGGGGAGTCTCTTTCAGGCCCCCATGTCAAATTTGGTTTAGTTATTCCCTGTTACTCTGGGAGAAAACACTTCACAGAGCAATTAAAATACCTAATGCCTATTGTATAAAGTATAAAGGCATACTGCTCTGAATAATATAATAGCTTTAGAAGATAAACAAAAATTTCAGGGGAAACCATAAAGCAAATATTTTGGCAAACTTCTATAAATAATAAAAGATCAAAGTTAAAAATATGAATAAATAACATGATGATTGAGAGTCTATTAGATACAGGGGCAGATGTAATAATAATTGCACCAGAATCTTGCATACACATTGGCCTCTTCAGGAAGTAAATGTTCAGCTTTAGGGACTAGACCTTTATCTCAGGTAAAACAAAATACAAGATAGGTTGAATGTATAGAGCCAGAAGGACAGAGAGGAAAGTTAAAGCCATGTGTGGCTAACAAATTAAAGAATTTATGGGAGCATTGTTATGGCAATGGTATACCCAGATTAACATTCCTCCAATTCCAGAAACAAACTATAAACTACTATATGTTTCTTGGAAAAGTATCAAAGATATTATAAAGAATAGTCACTTAGCATCCAGGTTGCTCACGACAAGGCACCACAACTGCTGATTATTCAAAGTTACCAACTATTGTAAAATAGCACACAGGAGACCTTGGCAAGTGAGAGCTAGAGACATCATGGCAGGTGGAAGACAAATATGCCATGCAAGCAAAGCTTAAGTGAGGGGTTTATTGTGAGAACAGTAAAGGGGGGTGGAGAGGGAAAGAGAAATGCAGAAAGAAAGAGGAAGAGGAAGAAGAGGCCAGAAACAGCCTTTCTCTTCAGGACAGCAGCAAGAAAGAGAGCTAGAGAGTGGGAGGAACTTGTCTCTTAAAGGGACCTTTGCATGTACAGACTATGTAGTGACATAGCAGCCGTAAGACCCTGGGTTGGCCAGGGTACTACATGGCTGTCTCCTGTCAGGTGATAGGGGCAAGCATAATGCCTGAATTCTAACACCAACAGCATTACATTTAAAACAGTTTACTGACAAACCTGTCTTGGTGTAACAATGTCCTTTGACATCAGAAAAATTACAGGCTTAGAATACCTGGTACAGAAACAGCTAAATACTCAACATGCTAAAGAATTGACCAGTCCTAAGAAGTTTCCTGTGTTTTTCATTAAAAAGAAATCTGGAAAATGGAGAATGTTAACAGATTTGAGAGCCATAAATAAAGTAATTCAGCCAATGGCCCTCAGCCAATGGCCCTCAGAAGCCTGGATTTCCTATGTCTTTTTTATTACCTAAAGGATGTTCTCTTATAGTAATTGATTTAAAAAACTGTTTCTTCAGTATACCTTTACAAGAACAGAATAGAGAAAAATTTGTCTTTACAGTGTCTACTTATAATAATTCTCAGTTCATTAAAAGATATCAGTGGAAAATTCTCCCACAAGGAATGTTAAACAGCTCCTCCCTGTGCCAATATTTTATACAACAGCTGCTGTAAATGATTTATATAAAGTTTCATCAATCTATAATTTAACATTATATGGATGTTATCTTACTGGTTGCTTCAAATATAGATACCTTAGAGAAAATGTTTGAAATTCAGACATAGAAGACCTCTAAATGGGTCACAGTGTTGGATAAATATATGTAGGCTTGGTAGAGAAAAGAAAAAGAGTATAGAGAATTATAAAAGAAAATAAATGGTTTATAAAAAATTAGAATGAAGTCTTTAAAGAGACAGAGTATAGACTGTCATAGATTAAAAGGAATAAAAAAAGAAACAAGCCATGTAAAAATGGAAAATTCACAGAGAGTCTGGATTGTGTATATTATTGTGTTATCTTTAAAATTTTTGACTCTGAAGGAGCTAAGTACAGAGAGACATTTCACTGTATGGACTGCTAAGTTAAACCAACATAAAGGTATTTGGATTCCAAAATTTGAGTCTAAGGATATGTTGCTTTGGAAAAGAGGATCTTCTTTTGTTTCCATAGAAGATGAGAACCTGTGGGTTGCTTCCAGACCAATATGGTTTGATGGAACAAGACCCCCCTGAAAGGTTGCTGTGAACACCCCCACAAAGAATATACTTCACCCAACAAACAGCAGGAAGCAGTTTGGAGAAACTACACCGACATTCCCAAATATTGTTTATAAATGTTTGTTTACATTTAAAGGGGGATATGCTATAGAGATTTACATTGTTATGGATCTCAGTTTATTGGTACAAATTTAAGTTCAATTTTGTTATATGTATATTTCTACTCTTGATTAAGCTATTGTGATTGTATAGTTTATTTAAAAATGTAATGTATAATTAAAAAATGTAGCTTAATAGATATCATCTAAATAGTGAAACTTGTAGTCATTTTAGTTAAATTTTCTAGATGTATAGAGATATATTTCAGTTAGATAGGTATTCTTCAAATCTTTCAGAGACCTTCAGAATATTGCATTTAAAATGTTTAAAAACTTAAGACTTTTCATGACAGTGAGACATATCTGCTCTTGGCAGCACCAAGCTACTTCAAGAGGATGATGGGCATTGAAGAGGCTCCTTATGGAGTTTGTTAGCCATTGGGGCAAGAAACTGCTCTTTCCCGGACTGCTTGACTGGACATGCAAGACCCAAAGAGAAATGACTGCTGAACTTGCCTAAAGGTAAGAAAGAGCCTTTGGGGTTCTTGCTTCATGAAAGAGTCTGCAAGACATTCTGCAGGACACAGAAGAAAGTGACTGACAAACTGCCAATATAGGTGGAACTGTCTTTGAAACTTCCTGCATCATGGAAAAGTCTGCTGGATACTATGGGCCTGTGGGCTGAAGATGGCTGCCCCAATGGTACAGAAGAACTTTGGGTGACTGTTCAGGCAGTGAGAAATCTCTGTCAGTTCTAAGTTTTGGAAGTTGCTTACAATGCATCTCCTGTTTACTTAGGTAACATTATATCCTTCTGGAGTCTTTGATGGAGTTGAAGAATTTATAGTTTTAGTTATAGTTTTCCTTAGTTATGATAAATGACAAAGTAAATACAAATATTGTAACTGTAATTCTTGCTTGGTAACTGTTTTGTTATATGTAATTTTACTATGTTAAAGACTTCCTTTTTGTCTAAACAGAAAAGGGATGAATCAAGGGGAAATGGTGTGGGAGGTCCTACTGTCTGTGTGTTGCTTTTATTGATTAATGGATAAAGAAACTGCTGTGAGCCCATGGCAGGGAAGAACAGAACTGGGTGGGCAAAACTAGGCTGTTTGCTGCAAGAAAGAAGGGCAGAGTCGGAGAGAAGGCATGGAGCTGCTGGAGACAGATGCTGGGAACTGTAGCCAGTAAACCACAGCCACATGGCAATATATAGATTAATAGAAATAGGCTAAATTAATATAAGTGTTAGCCAATAAGAAGCTAGAACTAATGAGCCAAGCAGTGTTTTAATTAATACATATTCTGTGTGATTATTTCAGGGCTGAGCAGCCAGGAGCCAATAAGCAGCTCACTCCCTCCAATATAGAGAAAGTGTCCCAAGAAAAAGAGTGAATTGACCTATTGGTATATCACATTTCCAAGTGGATAAAAATTCATAAATCTTCCCAAATGTTTGTTTCTGCTGTTCTCTACAGACACATACTATCAATGTTCTTTTTGTAGTTCCAGAGGTGAAGAGTGTATAAGATTGAAAGACATAAAAAGATAGTTTTTTGTTGGTAATACAAGTTTGGATAGAAAATGAATTAGGTACAACACTTTGGACTCACCAAGATAGGCTAGATAATGGATATTTTCTCTGAAATTTTCAAATGCAAATGGATTGGACTATTGTTAGTTTAATTCTTTTATATATATATATGTTGGTGTATAGTTATTGTACTTATTGTACATAGTTTTACTATGTTAGTTAAAATCTTCCCTTTTTATTTAGACAAAAAGTGGGAAGTGTCATGTGATATTTTGATTGTTTTCTGGCAAATAAAGGTTGCTTGGAATTAGAGGACAGAGTCAGCCACTACCTGACCAAAATTAACCATAGAGGTTTGGAGGACTGTAGACAGATAGGAGACAGGAAGTAGCAAGATGGGGCTGAGAGATGACCTTGGTTTTTTGGAGGGAGGAATGGTAGAGGTAGGAAGTGATTGGTGGCTGCTTCGTGTTTCTCTGATCTTTCAGGCTCTTACCCCAATATCCGATGCCTAACTTTTATTGACAAAGATTAATTAGATTAATACTTCATTACCATTGTATTAAAAGCCACATTATAGAAAAAGCAATTAACAGTGTCTGTAAAATGGCTGGAACAGATTTATACCTTGGTGTCATAGTAAAAGATATAGCTTTGGGTTAAAAAGCATGAACATTTTTTCCTATGTCTAGAAAGCCTGATATATATTTTAATCCAATAAAAAGCACCTTTTCATTTATATTTAGAAAACTCCTAAAAGAAATTTAAAATCTTGAACTTGTAACTTACTAGTAGCTAGTCAGTGTTCTATCAATTTATCAGAACTTTATTTGTTTATGTTAAAACTTTGAACCCTTAAAACCTCAGTATAGCAATGAATTTTCATATTTTGTAATATATATAAATTATTTCATGAGACCCTTAGGACTTACTTAAGTTTTTAAATCCTCAGACCCTTATATACCTTAGAACAATTTTTAGAACATCAGAACTTAGACCTTGTATGGCTTTGAATGATTTACCAGAGGCATAAGTAGTTATTAGAGATTAGCCATTTTAAAACATGTTCTTTTAGTGAAAAGTTACTCCTGAAACTTGTTTATCCTTTTATATGAAGGCCTGTGAACAAGGCAAACCTCTCTCTCTCTTTTTTTAACAAGTTATCTAGTAGCTAACTGACTAATGAACTAACAAGATGGTTGCAGTCATTGGGATGGAGCGGTTAAACTGGAAATGCTATCATTAGCCTGGCTGGCAAGCACCATCAGTGATCTGAAAACCAAATGACAGAGACTTACTGGCTACCTAGACAGCTACCCTGCTTCCTCCGTGGTCATTGGGGGCAGAGGTCTGAGAGCAGCATCAGTTTTCAGCTGCCCAGTCCAGAATATTCAACAGACTTTCTGGTGGAGTAGGAATTTGGGCAACTGGCCTACTTTGTCTAAGCAAAGTGGGGCAATCAATTCCTCAGTGTCCTGGTTGTCCAAGTCTGGGCAACATCTGGACAGCAGTTGGGGTGAAGGATAGTTTTTAGCCCAGTAACCAGCTTTGCTGCATTTAATGCAAGCTCTAGGTGGGGGTTCTTCTGTGCCTATCATCTTTTTTTTGGGGAGATGGAGTGCTGTCAGGAACTGGGATGTCTCTCTATCATGGAAAGCTTTTTTATTAAATATTTTAAATGCCACATTTTCAGTTCTCTGAAGTGTTTAAGGACCATTATCTGTTAAGAATATCTAAACTAGACAAATTTTTTAGGCTTAACTTGGAAAAAAATAAGAAGCTAATCTGAACATATAATAATTTCTGAATTGAAGCTCTTTTAATTTCAAAATAAGACTTATGAACATAGTTCATAAAGAGACAGGGCACTTTCCTGATCTTTACATGGTGTACCATTAAATTGAGAATGATGATGTCTATTTACTGGTAAAAATGAGGTGTAGGCTGTTTTGTACTATTTATCTTACTGGGAATTGATGCTCTCAAAAGACAAGCGACGAAAAGCACTTTACTATCAATGGCAGACAAAATGAAAGGAGGAAAAAAGGAAAGAAGGAAGGGAAAGAGGAAGAAAGACAACAGGAAGGGGTGGGGGAGAAATTTACTAAAAATAAGGAGTATAATTATGTTAAAAATAGAAACATAATTCCATTAAATGCTACGCAGACATAAGGCCTGACTCTAAAGATTATTTTAGGGAGGAGTAGAGAGGCCTGTGTTATGTCTTGACTCAGTCTTTTAGATAGAGCGCCTGATTAAAACTCTATCTTATCCATTAGTGCTGTGTCAATAAGAACAGAAACTGCTTGATTTGACAATGATTCTTTAAGGGTTCATTCAGTCTGTAAATCTAGCATAAATAAAGTATAATTTAATAAATAAAAAAAATAAAGAATATAATAGTTCCCTGTATGACTTTACCAAAATAGCTACAGCTTAAAAATGCTAGCAGTAAACAAGGCTAGACATATATCTTCAAACCAGTCCATTAGCCTGAGTAGACCTTAATTAAGGAGAGACATTGTCTAAGCCAGTGGTTCCACATTCCTTCTTAGACTGCTTAGGTCACTATCTTATTACATCATAAGATAGGAATATTTCAGTCTCTGAAGTTTAGATGTTGTCCTATTTTAACCCATTATTTATCTATTTATCAAGATCATATATTAACAAAGACATTTTAATAAAATACCATATAAATTTTAAAATGTCCCTAGCTTATAAATTTAATGATTTTAACAACTGTTTTTTAAAGAATATCCAGTTTATTAATTTTGTGTAAAACTCCAAAATTTTTTTTAAAGAAGTTTAAAATTTCTTAACTGTGTGTTCTGGTAATATCAAAATAAAGTATCATTTCAATTTTAAGAGTGAAGACATATGTGCTGGAGAGATGGCTCAGAGGTTAAGAACACCGGCTGCTCTTCTAGGGGTCCTGAGTTCAATTTCCAGCAACCATCTATAGTGAGGGCTTGTGCTTTCTTCTGACCTATAGGCCTATGTGCAGGCAGAACACTGCCTACTTAATAAATAAATCTTCAAAAAATGAAAACGTGAAAACATAGAGCATAATCTGCCTAAGGCAGGACCAAGTTTCAACCATGTCTCTAGAATCCGGTGTCTCTAGAATCAATACCAAGCAGATTATTTTATGTTACAAAGTTTGGTGCTAGCAAGATATGTTCTTGCATATGAAACCATGGAGGTGCAGCTTTAATACCTCATTAAACAAGCATTATTTTAAGTCCTACCCTTTATAAACCTGGTTCTCAACACAGGACAGGAATTATACAAAGATCTTATCCCAATGTAAAAGATTCTTTTGAAACCTGTTTTCTCTTTGGCTGGATCATATCATGTGGTTGCCCTCAGTCAAGATGGCAGTGAAGCCATGACACCAATCGTTTTCAAACCTGGTGAAAATGGTGGACACCCATGTGCTGTCCTTAGTTAAAGAAGGGCCCAAACCCTGGGTTACAAGTTTCAAGTTAACTTTTTATTACAGATGTTAGAGACTTTTAACCATACCCAATAAGTCATTAATCTATAATAGTTTTTTTTTTCTAGAAGCAAGTGATGTTCCACCTTTAAACTGCACTGTTGTCCAAACTACTGTTCCCCTTTCTTGTGATACCATCTCATATTTGGGTCCAAATTTGTGTGATCTTTTTCCTCTCTCACTGTCCAAAATATAGAAGCCTATACCTTAGAAAGGGGGTGTAGGCTGTAGGAGAAGAGGCCATAGTTTGTTTTCTTTCTACAGTTTTCTATGTGAGGTTCTTTTTTATGATATCAGGATGTGTTGGTTACTTTGTCTCCATTCTTGTTAGCCTCAAAAGACTTGGATTTCAACTTTCAAAAAATTTAGCCAGATGGAGTTCAGTCTGATGAGGGCTTTTGGTAGTGGTGATTTAAATATAAGAGTACTGCCATATAGAGACCCAGGGAAGGGATGCCACTCTATTATAGGCTTTGCTTCCCCTTGCCTGAATGGGGTAACCTTGGTATAGGTTGAAGATATAAAGGTAACTGACACCAGACATTAGTCTCCATGGTGTCTTCAGAACAAACGACTATCATTTCCTCTGCATGGAAATATGACACACCAGCAGGCTTCTCTCTTAGGCAGTCCTCAGCTCCCATTGTGAACTGTGAAGAACACTGTTCTTTGGTGATAGACAGTAAAGAATTTGTCAAAAGGCCCCGATTTCCTTTCATCATCTACAGTGGAAAGATTTCTTCCTAATAAGGCTATCTAGACTTGAAAATATTGGGCAATAAACAAACACACTCTGGGTACAGCTTTATGCTGTAAAGACTCTGTTTTCTGGTCTTACATCTGTATGGGTTTGGAGCTGTCTCCACTCCTTCCCTTTTCTCCACTTAAAAGATAAGATAGACTGGTCTGTCCATAATGACTGTGGGATGCTTTTTTGCTATTTAATGTTAGAAAACCCACCTGAAATCTCCTACTTCATTTGGGTCATTAAAAATATTGGGTGGGGGATGAGGGGGAAACCTTGAGGACACTTCATAGACCTTCCCTTAGTCCTAGGTCCATCACATTGCTGGGACCTGAAGATGGTAGCTTAAAAGAAATCCCACACTAGCTCAGAATTGAGAAATAGATGGTTATTTATTTAGGGGTAAACTCACAAATCAGATTCCTCTGCTGGAATGGAGATCAGAAACTGAAATCCACAACCGGAACAGAGAGAAAGGCCAGAAAAGAGGCCTGATGCATGCTTTGCATTAGCATATAGTATAAGAGGCCACGCCCCAGTGGGTGGGTTACCACTAGCTGTAAGACTTCCTACAACACCTCCCCCTTTTGTTTAAATAAGAGAGTTCTAAGCCTAATACAAAATTATATACAATAAGAACAAATATATTCAATAACTATCCTATCCTAACTAGTTTAAGTCTTGTATAATAAATAACTTGGCCAAGTCATGAGAGGAAAGTAACTACAACTATCTAGTCTTCAACCCCATCGAAGATCTGAGAAAGGAAATAATAGTACTTGACTAAGAAGGAAGTGCAATCAAGCAACTTCCAAAATGTGCAACAAATGACAGAGACAAATGGCTACCTGGGCAATCACCCAAAGTATCATTTGCAACATTGAAGCAACCAACTTTGGCTAAAGCCAAGAATAACTGACAGACCATTTTCAAAGGCAGGAAACTGTTTTACCCTGTCTTGGCAAGATTTGACAGTCCTGCTTATCCATTTCCGGATACTATGTATCTTGTCAGTGGGTGAGGCATGGGCATTTCTTTGCACAAAGGCCAGTTTTGCAATGCTCCAAATTGAATGTCTTCGGTGCTCAACATTCTCTTGGGAATAGATTGGTGCTGCCAGGAGCAATCCTGTCTCACTTCAACAGAACCCTAAGTTATTTAAATGCCATATTCTACAGCTCTTTGAAGTCGTTGAAGATTACTTATCTATGCAGAATACAGTCTCTATGTATCTAAAGAACCTTATTAGTCTAACTATAAGTATGACAAACATAGATGACTATTGATCTATAATTCTTGATATTGACCTATAATTCTTTAAGTTACATATAACTTAAAGACTAAGACTTCATATTAGAATATTATACAATAAACAATTGTTCAACAAATGAGGACAATGACTGCAAAATGTAAACAATGTATAAGTATCTTGATCAGAGGTAGAAATGTACATTGCAATATGATAAATATATATCAATATGTAAAAAATGTTTTAAGCAGAGGTAGAAGCATGAATGCATACAATATTCAATATAATTTAACTTTGTATCAATATACAAGAATCTATACCGATGTAATTGTCTATAAATAATAACTCACAAGTATTCATTCTATTACTCACTATTATTATTAGTGTGAGTAAGCTCATAACAATTATCCCATCCAATTTCCCCCTTTTTCTTTTTTCAAAGAGATCCCTGAGCTTATAAAATTTGCCCCAAGCCCCCAACCCTATACCATTTATAATCAACCCCTATATGATGTCCCTAACCCTGAGGACAAACTTTGTTGGGAGGGGATGTCGTCTTCTAGAATTACTTCCAGCTGTCATGGGGGTGATGTTCTTTCTATGGGATCCTGTGAAAGTAAAATGATGGTTAAGTTCCAAGATTAATGTCTGCTATAATTGCAAATAGTCTCTGAGTATTTGGTGGAGGCCTGGCCAGAATGCTGTAAAAAAAAAAAAGTGCACCATTTCAGTTAATCAAGTTGGAACCATCTTGAACAGCTGGTACCCCAAACAGGTCTTATAGTAGCACTATCAGCATCATGACGCCATATCAACCAGGTGGATTTGTGGTTGTGGGGCCCCATCTTCCTCCTGGAAACTTCAAAAATTACTGCAGGAAAATTCATTGTTCATTGTGGAAAACTTAAACATTATTTATATAGACATATACAGACATATGTATTCAATGAAAGGTATGTTAGAAACAAAAAATAGATAGGAAGAAAAGTAAAATTTTTCTAAATTCCTTTTTCTCCTGACATGAGACAAAACCTCTGAAATTTTCTTTTAACAACATGCTTGGATTTAGAGAGGGACAAAGCCAGTGTCCAACTCGAAAGCCAGCTCTATATATTCATAAATATATATACATATATAAATGTATATATTCTATCATTTGTACTTACAAATCATATCTGATTTTTTGATGATCCTTATTGGGTAGTTATTTTTCCATCTGTCATCATTCAAATACCCAGGGTCTCTTGAATTTTTGAAGATGAGTATTTTTTTTCTGCAAAGACAAGAACAGGACCTTGCCCCGACCCTATATGCTTTCCTTACCATCTGTATGGTTATCACCATTGTGGATGAGCTGTCATTTCTCCTTTTCAAGAGGTTTCGCCTTTTCAAACCAAATCTTTATTAATTTTGATGGTATCCATAATTTTTCTTCTCTTGTGGAAACAAGAGCAAAACCCCTTCCCCAACATAGCACATCTCCTGGCTTCCATTGTGAGGTAAGCACATCCTTGAAATAAACCAGTTGGTTTAATTCAGAAGACTTTTCTATTAGCGAATGTCTCTCTGCTGCTGTTGTCCCTTTCTCATTAGTGTTAAGAAAATTCAAGGTTAATAAAGCATTATGTAATCTATTTCTGGGGGCAATTTCCACCCTTTTCTGTTTGTTTAACATATCCTTTATAGTTTGATTTGATCTTTCTATAACTGCCTGAGCTGTAGGATTGTGTGGTATACCTTTAATATGCTTAATATTATAATAAACAAAAAACTGTTTCATTTTCCTAGAGACATATGCTGGACCATTATCTGTCTTTATTTGTGCAGGTATACCCATGATGGCCATAACTTCTAATAAATATGTGATTACAGAATCAGCCTTCTCTGAGCTTAAAGCAGTTGCCCAATGAAAACCTGAATAAGTGTCAATGGTGTGGTGTACATATTTTAATTTTCCAAATTCTGCAAAGTGGAACACATCCATCTGCCAGATTTAATTCCTTTGAGTACCCTTTGGGTTAGTCCCTGTGGATAGTGGTGTTTGGTTATAGAAAGAGCAAGTAAGGCATCTCTTTATAATCTCATTAGCTTGTTGCCATGTAATGGAAAACTCTTTCTTTAAACCTTTGCTATTGACACGATGTTTTTTAATGAAATTCTGAGGCCTGCAACAGGCTTCCAATCAATAACTGATCAATTTCTGCATTACCTTATGCTAGATGATCTGGAAAACCTGTAGGGGATCGGATGTGTGTTATGTATATAGGACAAAGCCTATTCCTGATTATGTCTTGCACCTGGATAAATAATGAAGTCAATTCTGTACCATCTGGTATAAATTCAGTCGTTTCAATATGTAAGATAACTCTTTCTGCATATTGTGAATCAGTAACTATATTAAGAGTTTCTTTGAAATCCCTTAGCACCATGAGAATAACATATAATTCTGCCTTCTGGACAGAATTATAAGGGCTTTGTTCTGCCTTACTTAATTCTTTCGATTTGTATTCTGCCTTTCCTGATTGGTTTGCGTTAGTATAAAATGTACAGGCCTCAGTTATTGGAGCATCACGTACAATTTGGGGAAGAATCCAAGAAGTTCTCTTTATGTCAAGTCTACCGCTTTTGGGATAATTGCTATTAATTTCTCCCAAAAAGTTAGCACAAGCCCTTTGCCATGGTTCATTGTCTTCTCATAACTTTCTTATTTCATCAGTAGTGAAAGGCACTACAATCTCTGCTGGGTCTATACCTGCTAATTGATGAAGTCTCAATTTACTTTTTATAGTTAATTCAAATACCTTTCCACAAAAGTTTTTAATTTTTTACTTGGTTTATGTGGTAAAAAGATCCATTCTAAGATAATATCATCCCTCTGCATTAAAATTCCTGTAGGAGAAATTCTGGAAGGCAATATGACTAGAATACAATTAAGAATTGGATTCACCCTATCCACATGTGCCTCCTGTAATTTTTCCTCAACACTTGTCAATTCCCTTTCTGCTTCAGCTGTTAATTCTTGGGACTATTTAAATCTTTACCACCATCTAGGGTTTTGTTTAAATGAATTATTAGATCAGGCATTATTCCAACAGCCAGTCGTAAACTGGAAATGTCTCCTAACAATCTTTGAAAGTCATTAAGAGTATGCAGCCGGTCTCTCCTAATTTGTGCCTTTTGTGTTCTAATTTTCTGCAAACCTATTTTATAACCTACGTAATTGACAGAATCTCCTCTCTATATTTGTAATCCCCATTTTGGGAAAACTTTCTTTACCTCTTGAAGCATTCTTTCTAAAGTATCTGCATTTGAGTCAGATAACAAAATATCAGCCATGTAATGGTGAATTATAGACTAAGGAAATTGATTGCATACTGTTTTCGATGGTTGATTTGCACAGTATTGCCACAGGGTGAATTACTGAGCATCCCCTGTGGGAGGACAGTCCACTGGTATCTCCTAGTAAGCCGAGAATTATTATAAATAGGCGCTGTGAAAGCAAATTTTATCTATCCTTTTTTGTAAAGGTATAGTGAAGAAACAGTCCTCTAAATCAATAACTATAAGAGGCCATCATTTTGGTAATAAAGAGGGCAGAGGAATTCCAGGTTGTAGAGGGCCCATAGGTTGGATAACCTTGTTGACAGCTCTTAAATCTGTCACCGTTCTCCATTTTCCAGATTTCTTTTTAACAACAAATACAGGAGAATTCCAAGGGCTGGCTGATTCTTCAATACAGTGAGCATCTAGTTGCTCTTGTACCAGCTGTTCCAAAGCCTGTAGCTTATCTTCAGCTAGAGGCCACTGTTTAACCCTTATAGGCTTCTCAGTTAGCCATTTGAAAGGTAGGGCTGTTGGTACCTCTAAAGGATTGCTAGTTGTTTTATGTTCTTGTACAGCCTGAATGGCTGGTGACTTTTGTTCACAGTACCTTATTATATTCTTCCCAGAATTATGAGTTCCTGGGAATGCACAAATGTTAATCTGGGTATTCCATTGCTGTAGCAGGTCATGGCCCCATAAATTTACTGCAATATTAGCCACATATGGCCTCAGCTTCCCTCTTTGACCTTCTGGACCAATACAGTCAACCCATCTTGTGCTTTGTTTAACTGGACATATGGTTCCAATTCCTAGTAATTGAACATCTGCCTCTTGAAAAGGCTAATTTGGATGTCAAGATTCTGGAGTAATGATACTCATATCTGCACCTGTGTCTATCAAACCAACAATTACAATGCAATTTATATGCATTCTTAGCTTTGGTCTTTGATCATTTATAGAAGTCTGCCAGAATATTCATTTCTTATTTCCTATTGGAATTTTTGACTTATCCTCCATGTTTATGCCATCATCTAGAATAGTATGGTCTTTTATAGAAGTCTCTGGATTTTTAAAAATTTTCTTGGTGTGACATGTCCTCCATAGTTACTGGGAATGACTGGGCCACTTTTGGCTTGGGGGCCAAAAGTTTCCTGATGGTATCGGGGTTGCCTCATCTGTCTGTTGTTGATCTGTATTCATTGGTCCAATGTTGGCCTTCGCCACACCTTCTACATATACCTGAAGGCTGAGTCCTCCTATTCTTGCCATTCCCAGAGTAGATATTATTCCTATGAATTCTTTGTTTACAATCCCTTCTCTGAAGTCCTATTCTACCACAATTAAAACATTTGGCGTTTTGATGTCTCATTCCTTTGGAAATTGCTTCTCCTAATCAAGATTCAGTATTATAGTCAAATGTCTCAATATTCATTGTATGCAGAATCCATTCATCCATAGGTGCTAATCTAACCTTTAAAGGCCCAAGAATCTTTTTGCATTCTAAGTTTGCAGTTTCAAAAGCTAGCTATTCAATAAGTACTCATCTAGCATCTGGGTTTGTTACTTGTATTTGCACAGCCTTAGTTAATCTTTGTAAAAATCAGTAGAGTTTTCTCAGTCCCTCTAACCCTGGTATATAATTCAATTATTTTTCTTAGCTTTTAAATCCTGTCCCAGGCATTTAAGATTGCTTTGTGGCATAGGGACAAGATTTCTTCATTGTAAAGAGCTTGAACCTGTGGGTCAGCATAAGGGCCTTCACCAAGAATTTGATATTGGGAAGTCTCAAGGCCTTTTGCTTTTCCCTATTGTTCCAAAATTTTGGCCTCCTCTCTGAAATGAATTATAAACATCAGTAGCGGTCTGCCATCCAGGACTACTGAAACTAACTGAAAAAAATCATGTGGTGTTGCTTTGATGTTAGAAGCCTAAGTCTTTATCATCTCCTTAACAAATGTGGAAAGCAAGCCATAAGTTACAACAGTTACTTAATTTCTTTTAGATCATTCATTTCTATAGGCATTCATCTTTCGTCTTTGGATCCTTTAGGGCCTTTAGAACTTGATGCTTTGTCACAGCAGATTACAGGGTAGGAAGCTAAAACCCTGGGTGAGTCATCTCTGTCAGCTACTGGCGAAGTTGAATCCTGTACTTGTGCCTTCTTTCCCTGTTCATCAGCTCCAATAATTTCTTAACTATTTCAAATCTTTTTATTATTGTCTTTTGTAAAGCCTGAATCTCCTGGCCTGTATATATTTCTAGTGATTTCATTGAGGCACCTAGTTTCTGGTCCTCATTTGGCACATGTGGTTCCAAGGTCTGAAGTTTCTTCTTTAAAAATAACATCTCATCCTTGGACATTACTTGAATAGCTTGTAGATTGCCATCCTGGAGAGACAGTTTTTCTGTTATCATCACTTTTTGACAGATTTTGATTGTCAAATTCAACAGTATGAATTCTTTCAGATAACTTCTTAGTACTCTTAGATATGGATTCAATTTTTTCTGTAATAGTATTAACTTTTTCAGGTAACTTTTGATTTTCAATGTTATTAATCCTGTCAAGTAGCTGTTCATTATTAGTGTGTAAAGATTGTATCATACGTAAAAGTGCCATGTTCTTCCTTAATGATAGAATATGGAGAAGAAAACTAAAACATAATATTCAACAAACTGAAGTATCACCATACTCATATAAGCCTTGCATAATACAATCCCTAGTATTAGCAAAAAAGTTACTAAAAGTTGCAATATTTATGAAGTCTGCCATATTGATTTATCAATTACCTGTTATGTGATCCAGTAAACTGCAATCTTTATTGTCCAGCAGATGTTGTGGTTGCAGAGTTATGACTAGAAGCAATGCAACCAGTGGCGACAGGAATGGTCCTGGGATGCTTTAGTTTCCCCCTTGGTGCTGGTTAAATACTGAGAAATATGCTTTGCTTGACAAATTAAAAGCAATTAAATCAATTCCATACACAGAGCAAGAAAACCATAACTCAGGGGAAGGGAGCAGAAACGGGAAGCTGCACAAGTCACCACAAAGCAAGGAACTGTGCCAGGGAATGCAGCAGTCATGCATGCATTTGGGAAATTTCAAGTTGCCACAAGCAGTAAACTCTGTTGTGGTTGGGATTCTACAAAAAACTGCTAGCCAAGTGGGCAGGGTTGGGAGACTGTCTGGTGGGCGTGGAGTCTGATTCCACATGGGCGCCAAATGAAGATGGTCGCTTAAAAGAAATCCCACACTAGCTCAGTATTGAGAAATAGATGGTTATTTATTTAGGGGTAAACTCATAACTCAGAATCCTCTGCTGGAATGGAGATCAGAAACTGAAATCCACAACCGGAACAGAGAGCGAGGTCGGAAAAGAGGCCTGATGAGTGCTCTGCATCAGCATATATAGTACAAGAGGCCACGCCCCAGGGGGCAGGTAACCACAAATTGTAAGACTTCCTACAGCAGGAACCTTTTGTTTGTGCACCCACAAGAAGAGAGATAACCCCACATTTGCAGGGATCTACTTCAACTTCAACGATGCCTGTTCAGGGCCTTTTTTCAGTCTGGTGTGTTGTAGCATGAGATGGGTCTTTCAACTGCTCATGGATTTAATTAGCTCACAGTTGGCTGATAAACTCTCTCAGTCCATCTAAGTTTCTAATATTTTTTTCTTTATGTTATTTTTGTGTTAATGGTTGGCTAATACTGGGAAGTAACATAAGGAAGAAAGGATTTGATTGTGGGTTCCTTGGTTGTTTGTGTTTCTTAGAATATCATTACCCTTTTTCTGTATTAATGTGAGTTCTTATAGCTCTGTAGGGTTGTCAGTATTCTTGCTTACTCAGTTGGAGGTGTAAAATGTTTGCTTTTACTGAATGTGAATCTGGCAAAACTCTGACACATTTTATGCTCTTGGGATACTATGAATAGATTATTCAGATGAAATCAAAGACTCTGCATATGTCAGTTCTGCCTCTGCTTATATTCCACTGCTTTATCAAATGTTCTGTCTAGAAGTTCTAGGGTAAAATTAAAAATCCAGGACAGTGGCAGCAGTACATTAGCTTAGCATGGGTGTTCCTGGCTTCCACAGCTTTGGTCTTAGGCTATGATACCTGTGAAGTTTGTCCTTAAAATATCACATCAAAGTGACCATAGATGGAAAGGAAAACCAATGATTTGTAATTTAAATTTTTACCATTTTGCAAATGAATGTACACTCTATGCTTTACTTCTTGCTTTTTGAAATTAATGCTTTTTAAAAGAAAATCAAATTTCTGTCTTGATGGAAATATGATCAACACTCTGCACTGCTCTGTGCTGTGAACTTCAACATTCTTCACCCCCTTTTGCTTGCTAACTTCTTTTAAGATTAGACATTCTGGTAAATGTTTATTAAGTTGTTTGTTAAAACATGTATAAAATGTAAATATCTTAAATATCCAACAAACACTATTGTTGTAAGTTGTACATCTATATGGAGTGTGGATTGTTTTGTAGTGGGGGTTGGGTGGAGGGTTGTGACACACAATTTAATCCTAGCACTTGGGAGGCAGAGGCAGGCAGAACTCTGTGAGTTTGAGGCCAGCCTGGTATATAAAGTGAGTTCCAGAATGACCAGGGCTGTTACACAGAGAAACCCTGTCTCAAAAAAACTGAAAAAAAATATTTTAATGCAACAGCTTATGGCAGGCAGGACTCAACCAAACACAGCCCAGGTATTCTAGGCCTAGGCACTCGAGAAAAGATCAGTAACAGTGCCATGCCATACCTTGAGACTTGAGCAGACAGGGCTCCACCAGGAGCCTTTGTTATGGGGCGGGCAGGTAGCATTGTGGTAAGCAAGCACAGGATGGGGAGATGGAAGAGGAAGAGGCAGAATGGCTAATGGATTAGGGAGAGAGTCACATCTGAAGACCTGAGGGTGGCGAGGAAGAGACTGGCATGAACGGCCTGCTTGTCATCTGAACCCAAGGTAGTGGCTGGACCTGGGCTATTGACTGGGGCCTAGTCTTAATTCAAGGCCCTGAAGCAGCTGAGGGGATCTGTTATGATGTCTGCGGCTCCTGTTGCCACTGAGGGAATGCAGAGGCCTATAATCTGGGCCACCACCTGGGGCTATGTCTGAGGGCCAATCTATTGCTGGGGTCATGCTGATTTGAGTGGCCCATGCTGCCACCTGGGGCCATGATGACATCTAGGCCCATGCTGCTGCTGGAGGACCATTTCTGGGTCCATGGTCCTACCACAGTTAGGGTCTGTGTTGATGTCTTGTGGCCCAGGTTGTCACAAAAAATCACATAAATGCCCAGGGTATAGGTTACCACCTGAGACTATGTTAGTGTCTGAGGGCTTATTGTTCTGGCCAGGGCTGCTGCTGAGGGCCATGTCTGGGTCTGTGACCCTACCACAGCCAGGGTCTGTATGGAAGTCCATGGTCCAAGTTGAAACTAAAGGTCACATGGTTGCCCAGGGTCTAAGTCACAACCTGTGGCCACGTGGGCATCTAAGTGTCATGTTACTGCCAGGGCCATATTGATCTGAGTGGCCTGTGGTGTAAACTGGGCCATGGTGTTATCTGGGCCCAGGTTGCTGCCTAGGGCCATGTCTGGGTTCATGGCCTTGCAGTGGCCAGAGTCTGGTGTGATGTCCATGGCTCCTGTTACCACTGAGGGCTCTGCAAATGCCCAGGATCTGGTCAGCCACCTGAGATCATGTTGGTGTCTGAGGGCCAGGCTGTTGTCAGGGTCATATTGATCTGGGTGGCTTGTGCTACCAATGGGGCCATGGTTATATCCAGGCCGGAACTGCTGTTGAGGGCCATGTCTGGATCTGTGGTCCTGCTGCAGCTAGGGTTTGTGTTAATGTCCACAGCCTGTGTTAACATAAGGGGTCATAGGAACCATGCATATTGAAGTCCAAGGGCAATGCTGAACTGACCCTACCCTTGACTGGCCCTGGGATTCCTGACCCTGCTCCTCTCTGGATACCACAGCAGGAGATCTGGTCCTGCCCCTCAGGGGACAGCTGGCATCTGCATTTGGGAACAATGGCCTAACTCCTCATCATTGGCATACACCTCACCTGGGCAGCACACTAGAGCTAACCTTGTTGGAGGGGGCACAGGTGAGCGGGCCTTGAGGGAATGACAGCAGACGCTGCTCTGCCTTGCCTGCCGTGTGGTGGCATGGGCGAGGGGAAAGATGCCCCTTTCTTGCTACTTGCAGCAGGTGAGAGAACTGTCTCAAGGGTCACAAGAGTGGGAGAACTAGGCCTGCCCTCACCATGTGCAGCACACAGGATCCTGCATCCCACCTGGGTAGCACATTAGATTTAATCCTGTTGTCAGGGGTGCAGGTGAGCCAGTCCTGAGGGTGTCAGAGCAGAAGAGCTGACCCTGCCATCCCTCATATGTCCCCTACAGCAATTGGAAGAGAGGGCCCTGTACCTCACCTGAGCAAGACAGTAGAACTAGCTGGTCCTGGTGGTATGAGTGTGGGTTAGAAAGACCTGAGGGCATTTGAGCAAGAGAACCGGGCCTGCTCCTTGCTGCAGGCATCATTGTGTGATCTGGAAAGGGTTGTGCTGGAGAGCTCGTCTGCATAGTGATGATGAGGGAAAGTTGGCAGGTTGAGCAACCCAGCTATCATACAGGCTCAGAACCAGGACTATGAATTGTCCCACCCCAAATCCACCCCATCTATGAACTGTTGGAGCATGTGAAGGAGGTGAACCTACATATCCAAAGCTACACAATCTCCATGGCACAGCACAACAACACGATATCCAAGAGGAACCCTGGTAAAAGCCCAAGCCTAGGCAGTGAATGAAACCATTGAAAACAGAAAGCTAGTGAAGATATAATCAAACAAGGGGGACAAGTTCCAGACCTAGCATACCGCAGCTTCAGCCACAAGGTTCTGGCTATAGATATGAGAAAGGGGACTTTTAGACTAAGGAAAGCCTCTGGGGACAGCATGCATCAGGGATGTCCCTGAATGGAGGCCTAGAGATGCTGATGCATGAAACTGAGGAGTTGAAGCCTGGATTGCCTTGGAGATACCAAAGCCATGGGATACCTGCTGAGGAGAGCTGCTAACAGGAAGTGGAACTAGCCCAAGAGAAAGAAGTGTGTTGCAGTCAACAAAGCCGAATAGAGTTGGAGACCTAAGAGTACTTTGACATCAGACACAGAGATACTGAGTTTGGAGTTTGGAGTTTGCCCAGCTAGGTCTTACTTTTGGTCCAGTTTTACCTCACTATGTTCCCTTTTCTCCCTGTTAGGTTGGTAATGTAAATTCTATGCCATTATATATTAGAAGTTTGTGATCCGCTTTTCATTTTGATTTTAAAGGGGAATACAGTTAAAAGATTGCATGAATCTCAGAAGAGACTTTGAACTTTGGACTTTTAAACATTGTTGAGACTGTTATGCAGTGGGGGACTTTTGAAATTGTATTGAATGCAGTTTTGCATTATGATATGACTACCAGATTATGGGGGCCAGTGTGTGGAATGTTTTGGTTTAAATGAAAATGGCCCTCATAGGCTAATAGAAAGTGGCACTAGTAGGACATACTTCCTTGTTAAAGGAAGTATGTCCCTGGGGGTTGGGCTTTGAGATTTTGGAAGCTTACGCCAGACTTAGTGCCAAGTGACCTGCAGCATGACTGGAACCATGACCCTGACTCCACCATGAGGAGCAACCATCTGAGACTTGAATCCACTGGCACCTGGAGGAGTGATCATCAGAGACATGGCTGCAACTACACCAGATGGAGGAAATGATGGGTAGACAACAAGGTAGGAACACACTCAACAAAGAGCAACATAGAACCACCAAAGACTAGTGACTCTACAACAGTAAGACTTGAACACCCCAAAACAGATGAAGCAGAAGAAAATGACCTAAAAAATAACTTTAGGAAATGTTTGAGACCCTTAAAAAGGAAATGAAAAATTCCCTCAAAGAAAGACAAAAATTGGAAGAAATCAACAAATCCCTTAAAGAAAACAAACAAACAAACAAAAAGGAATCAGATGAGAGAAACGATTCAAGACTTGAAAACTGAAATAGAGACAATAAACAAAACACAAACTAAGGGAATTCTGTAAATGGAAAATATGGGTAAATGGTCAGAACCACAAATGCAAGTATAAACAGCAAAATACAAGAGATGGAAGAGAGAATCTCAAGCACTGAAGATACAATAGAGGAAACAGACTCATTAGTCAAAGAAAATATTAAATCTAACAAAAGCTTAGCACAAAATATCCAGGAAATATGGGACACCATGAAAAGATCAAACCCAAGAATAATAGCTATAGAAAAAGGAGAAGTCCAACTCAAAGGCATAGAAAATATTTTCAACAAAATTGTAAATGAAACTTTCCCAACCTAAAGAAGGATATGCCTATGAAGGTACAAGAAGCTTACAGAACACCAAATTAACTGGAACGAAAAAATTCCCCTAATCACATAATAATCAAAATACTAAACACACAGAATAAAGAAAGAATATTAAGAGCTACAAAGGGAAAAGGCCAAGTAACATATAAAGGCAGACCTAAGAGACACCTGACTTCTCAATGGAAACAATGAAAGCCAGAAGGTCCTGGTCAAGCGTTATGCAGACATTAAAATACCATGGATGCCAGCCCAGACTACTAGATTCAGCAAAACTTTCAATCACCATAAACTGAGAAAGCAAAATATTCCATGACAGAACCAGATTTAACCAATACCTACCTACAAATCCAGCCCTACAGAAAGTACTAGAAGGAAAACTCCATCCCAAGGAAGTCAGTTACATCCACAAAGATACAGACAATAGATGAGCTCACAGCAGAAAATCCCAAAGAAGGGAAAAGTACACACAACAACATCACCAACAATATAAACTAAAATAACAGAAACTAGCAATCACCAGTCACTAATATCCCTTAATATGAATGGGCTCAACTCCCTTATAAAAGACAGGCCAACAGATTGGATATGAAAACAGAGTCCATCCTTCCGCTGCATAAAAGAAACACACCTCAACCTCAAAGACAGACATCACCTCAGAGTTAAGGGTTGGGAATTTTTTTTTTTTAATCTAATGGACCTAAGGAACAAGCTGGTTTAGCTATCCTAATATTTAATGAAATAGATTTCAAACTAATATCAATCAAAAGAGACAGAGAAGGACATTTCATATTAGTTACAGGAAAAATCCATCAAGAGGAAATCTCAATACTGCACATCTGTGCTCCAAATACAAGAGCACCCTCATATGTAAAAGAAACACTTCTAAAGCTTAAATCTCATATCAAAGCCCACACATTAGTAGTGTAAGACTTCAACATCCCACTTTAGCCAGTGGACAGATCTGCAAGACAGAAACTGAACAGATCAATAAAGGAACAACAGATGTTTGACTTAACAGATATCTATAGAACATTCTGTCCAAATATAAAAAATATACCTTCTACTCAGCATCTCATAGAACCATCTCAAAAACTGACCACATACTTGGTAACAAAGGAAACCTCAACTGATACAAAAAAAAAATAAATTCAACAGCAACACTAATTTCAGAAAGCCCACAAACACATGGAAATTGGACAATGCTAACCTGAATCACCAATGGGTCAAAGAAGAAATTAAAGACTTCCTAAAATTCAATGAAAATGACCACAAAACATACCCAAACTTATGGGTATAATGAAAGTAGTGTTAAGAGGAAAGTTCATAGCACTAAATGCCTATATCTTAAAGAAGCTGGAAAAATCCCACATTAGTGAGTTAACAGCACACCTGAAAGCCCTAGAACAAAAAGAAACAGACATACCCAGTAGGAGTAGACAACAGGAAATAATCAAATTGAAAGCTGAAATCAACAAAATAGGAACAAAGAAAACAATACAAAGAATCAATGAAACAAAGAGTTAGTTCTTCAAGAAAATCAACAAAATAGACAAACCTTTATTCACACTAACCAAAAGAAGAGAGAGAATATCCAAACTAACAAAATCAGAAATGAAAAGGGGGACATAGCAACAGACGTGGAGGAAATACAGAGAATCACTAGGTCATATTTCAAAAATCCATACTCTACAAAATTGGAAAACTTAAAGAAAATGTGGTGTGGGACAGTGGTCTATATCCTGTCAATTATATTTTAAATAAATGCTGGTTGGCCAGTAGCCAGGCAGGAAGTATAGGTGGGACAACCAGACAGGAAGTAGAGGTGAGTCAGCTAGAACAGGAGAATTCTGGGAAGAGGACACAGTCCTTTACCCAGCCACAGAGGAAGCAATATGTGACTGCCTTGCTGAAAAAGGTACGGAGCCATATGGCTAACATATACTAGAATAATGGGCTAATATAAGTTATAAGAGTTAATAAGAAGCCTGAGCTAATGGGCCAATCAGTTTATAACTAATGTAGATCTCTCTGTGATTTCTTTGGGACTTAAGGACAGCAGGGACCAGGCAGGACAGAAACCCTGACAACAAGCAGGCCCTCATGTAACAGAAATGGATATTTTTCTGGATAAATATCACTTACCAAAATTAAATCAAGACAAAATAAGCAAATTAGATAGAGCTATAACCACTAAGGAAATAGAAACAGTCATTTAAAAAAACCCAGGACCAGATGGTTTCAGCTAAGAATTCTACAAGATTTTCAAAGAAGAACTAATACCAATAATCCTCAAATTATTCCAACAATAGAAAAAGAAGGAATACTGGCAAACTCATTTTTACAAGGGTACATTTACCCTGATACACAAACCACTCAAAGATATTACTAAGAAAGACAATTACAGACCAATTTCACTTATGACCATTGACACAAAAATACTCAATAAAATACAGGCAAACTGAATCCAAGAACACATCAGAAAAATCATCCACCATGACCAAGTAGCTTCATTCTAGAGATGCAGGGATGGTTCAACATATGAAACTCTATCAATGTAATCCACCATGTAAATAAATTGAAAGAAAAAAACCCCACATGACCATCTCATTAGATGCTGAAAAAGCTTTTGACAAAATTAAAAACCCCTTTATGATTAAAGTCTTCAAGGAGCATACCTAAACATAATAAAGGGAATATACAGCAAGCCAACAGCCAACATCAAACTAAATGAAGAGAAATTCAAAGCGAACCCACTGAAATCAGGAACAAGACAAGGTTGTCCACTCTCTCCATATCAATACAATACAGTATTTGAGGGTCTAGCTAGTGTAGTAAGACAACAAAAGAAGATCAAGGGGGTACAAATCAAAAAGGAAGAAGTCAAACTCTATTTGATGATGATTTAGTTTATATAAATGTTCCCAAAAATTCTACTAGGGAACTCATAAACAGCTCATAAACACTTTCAGTAATGTAGTAGGATACAAGATTTACTAAAAAAATCAGTAGACCTCCTTTATATGGATAATAAATGGACTGAGAATGAAATCAGAGAAACATCACCCTTCACAATAGCCACAAATAACATAAAATATTTTGGAGTAACTCTAACCAAACAAGTGGAAGACCTATATGACAAGAACTTTAAAGCTTTGAAGAAAAAAAATTGAAGAAGACACCAGAAAAATGAAAAGATCTCCTACACTTTTTGGTAGGTAGAATTAACATAGTAAAAATGGCAATCTTACCAAAAGCAATTTACAGATTCAATGAAATGCCCATCAAACTCTCATTAAAATCTTCATAGACCTCAAAAGAACACTACTCAACTTCATATGGAAAAGCAAAAAACCCAGGATAGCCAAAACAATCCTGTACAACAAAGGAACTTCTGGAGGCATCACAATCCCTGACTTAAAATTCTACTACAGAGCTACAGTACTGAAAACAGCCTGGTATTGTCATAAGAACACACAAGAGGACCAATGGACCCGAATCTAAGACCTGGATATTAATCCACACACCTTTGAACACCTGATTTTTGACAAGAAGCAAAAAATATCAAATGGAAAAAAGAAAGCATCTTCAACAAATGGTGCTGGCATAACTGGATATCAACATGTAGAAGAATGAAAATAGATCTGTATCTATCACCATGCACAAAACTCAAGTCCAAATGGGTCAAAGACCTCAACATAAATCCAACCACACTAAACCTCATAGAAAAGAAAGTGGGAAGTACACTTGAACACATTGGCACAGGAGACCACATCCTAAATATAATCCCAGTAGCACAGACATTGAGATAAACAATAAATAAATGGGACCTCCTGAAGCTGAGAAGCTTCTGTAAAGCAAAGGACATGGTCAACAAGACAAAATGACAGCATACAGATGGGTAAAGATTTTCACCAATCCCATATTAGATACAGGTCTGATCTCCAAAATATACAAAGAACTTAAGAAATTGGTCATCAAAGAACAATCAATCCAATAAAAATTGAGTATAGACCCAAACAGAGAACTCTCAACAGAGGAATCTAAAATGGCTGAAAGACACTTAAGGAAATGATCAACATCCTTTGGAAATCAGTGTGGCGATTTCCCAGAAAACTAGGAAACAACTACCTCAAGACCCAGCAGTACCACTTTTGGGTATATACCCAAAGGATGCTCAATTGCGCCACAAGGACATGTACTCAACTATGTCCATAGCAGCATTGTTTGTCATAGCCAGAACCTGGACACAACCTAAATGCCCCTTGACTGAAGAAAGGATAAAGAAGATGTGGTTCATTTACACAATGGAGTACTACACAGTTGAATAAAACAATGAAATCTTGAAATTTGCAGACAAATGGATGGATATAGAAAACATCACATTGACTGAGGTGTCCCAGACCCAGAAAGACAAATATTATATATTCTCACTCATAAGTAACTTTTAGAAATAAAGCAAAGAAAAACCAGCCTACAATTCACAACTCCAGAGAACCTAGACAACAAAGAGGACCCTAAAAGTGACATACATGGATCTAATCTACATGGAAAGCAGAAAAAGACAACTTGAGTAAACTGGGATGGGAGCATGGGGATCTTGTGAGAGGGTAGAAGGGGAGGGGGAAGGATAAGAGTGGAGTGGAGAAAAATATATAGCTCAATAAAAACAATAAAAGAGAATGGTTTGTTTCCCCAGTGAGTCTGTTGGAGACAATTAATTTTTCATTTGCCAATAGTTATCAATTGAACATAGTTTCTGGGTTAAAAATGAAGGATTGTGTTTATTTCTCCTCTCAGCACTGGAACCCCATCTAACACAAACTCCTACAGGCCCTGTGCATACTGCCAATCTCTGTGAGATCATATGTGTAATGGACCTGCTGTGTTTAGGAAGCCCATTTTCTTGGTGTTCTCCATCACCTTTGGCTCTTACAATCTTTTTGCCTCTCTTCTGTAATGTTCCCTAAAACTAAGGAGAGGGATTTAATGGAGACATCCCATTTAAGACTGAGTATTTCAAGTTCTCTCAATCTATACACATTGCCTGGTTGTGGGTCTCTATATTTGTTCCCATCCATTATAAGAAAAATCTTCTCTGATGATCGCTGAACAAGGTATTGATCTATGAGTATAGCAGGGCATCCTTAGGAGTCATTTTTATTGCTATGTTCCTTTGGTAGAATAGTAGTGTTTGGTTTTCTCCCAGGCTTACACTTTTCTTATTTAACACCTAATGTCAGTTTTATGAAGCAGCTTTTTCCTGTTCTGTTCTTTTGGTGTGTGTGTGGTGATATTTTGTTTGTGATCTAACACCTCACCTGAAGATCAGAGTCGGGAGCTAGTTGCTTGTTAGCCATAGAAGCTAGGCAGTGGTGGCACACACCTTTAATCCTAGTACTTGGAATGCAGAGTGAGTTCGAGGCCACCCTGGGTTACGGGAGATTGATCCAGTCTAAGAGAGAAACAGAGACGGGTGATATTTGCTCACACCTTTAATCCCAGTACTTGAGAGTTACATGCCTTTAATCCCAGCACTAGACAGATGGAGACAGGAAGAGGTATGGATGGGCAGAAAGAGAATATAAGGTGGGAAGAGACAGGAGCTCATGGCATTCAGTCTGAAGATTTCTAGAGACAGGATCACCCATTCAGTCTGAGGATTCAGTACAGCTAAGAACTAGTGGCTGGTTGCTCTACTTCTCATATCTTTTAGCTTCTATTCCTATGTCTGACTTAGGGATTGCTTTTTTATTAAAACCAATCGGAATTCATACAACAGGGGTTGTTTATCTTTTGGATACTCTTTCTAAAAAGAATAAAGACTGGTCTGAAACCAGGGCTCTCCCTGTCTCCACCTCCCAAATGTTGTACAGTGTTGTTGTAGGTCATTTGACTGCATTTTTGTCTCTTGTTCTTCATTCTACCTTTTATTCAAAATTGCCTTTTTCCCACTTCAACTTTATTGCTCTCTGCCTCTGTTTACATTTCCCTCCTCGGAGTTTTAGAATCGTCTTGCTAGTATCTACAAAATACTTACTATGAAATTAATTGGGGTTGTATTGTCTCTCTTTTGAGAATAAATAATACCTTTTCAATACTGAATCTTTTTAAAAAATAAATCCTTTAAAATTATTTATTTATTTATTTATATTGATGAGCACCGATTGGTGTTTTGCCTGCGTGCATGTCTGTGTGTGGGTATCAGACTCCATGGAACTGGAGTTACAAAGTGGTGAGCTGGTGTGTGAGTGTTGGGAGCTGAATCCATATCCTCTGGGGGTGCAGCCAGTACTCTTAACCACTGAGCCATCTCTCTAGCCATTATACTAAGTCTCTCAATCCAGAAATGTAGACTATTTTTCTATTAATTTAGTCTTTTTCTTGAAATTTTTATTTTTTTTATTGTACTATATATATATTTTTTGCTTCCATCCCTTCCTCCCTTCTCCCCTTTCACTCTCTCCTGTGACCCCCATACTCCCAATTTACTCAGGAGATCTTATCTTTTTCTCCTTCCTTTGTAGATCCATGTATGTCTCTCTTAGGGTTCTCATTGTTGTCTAGCATTCCTGGGTTGTGGACTGTAGACTGGTTTTTCTTTGCTTTATGTCTGAGAACCTCTTGTGAGTGAGCAGATACTATATTTGTCTTTCTGGGTCTGGGTTACCTCAATCAACATGGTTTTTCCTAGACCCATCCATTTGCCTTCAAATTTCAAGACGTCATTATTTTATTTTATTTTATTTTTACCACTAAGTAGTACTCCATTATGTAAATGTACCACATCTTCTTTATTCATTCTTCCGTTGAGGGGCATTTAGGTTGTTTCCAGGTTCTAGCTATTATGAATAATGCTGCTATGAACATAGTTGAGCTCATATCCGTGTGGTATGATTGAGCATCCTTTGGGTATATGCCCAAAAGTGTTATTGCTGGGTCTTGAGGAAGGTTGTTTTTCAATTTTCTGAGACATCACCACACTGATTTCCAAAGTGACTGTACCAGCTTGCACTTCCACCAGCAATGGAATCCTCTCCAATATAAGTTATTATCAGTGTTTTTGATCTTGGTCATTCTGACAGATGAAGATGGAATCTCAGAGTTGTTTTAATTTGCATTTATTTGATTAGCCTTTTGTTTTTTAATGAGAGTTTTGTTGTTTTCCTCACAAAGAACTTAAATGTACTTGTTAGTTACCTGCTTTTTTTAAAAAAATTTGTGCCCTAATAATACAGTCCTGTTTGGTTTGAGATGTGCTTAGAGTCCATCAGTTACAGATAAGCAGTGAGCACTAGCTCCCTATTTTACCTTAACTGGTTGCTGGCATGTGCTAGTTTGTTCCAAAGTTCTGAGATACGGGTATCTGCTAAGTGACTGAGCTCACCATTAGAAAAAGGGGAAGGTCCTAAGCCAAAAATTAATATTAGATAAGACTTCGTGTCCTAAACCAATGAGAGGGAATTTGGTAAGTGGGCAAGTGCTGCTCGCTTGTGGAAAAAAGGAGAGGAATTTCTCTGAACTTAAAAACCTTCACCTTCTGTCAAATCAGCATACTAGACATTTCTTTTTCTCTATGTTGGTCTCTTTATGCAGGATAGTGTATTAAAAATTACTTCATTTTGACTGTTTTCAACACTAGCAGTATGTTACTAAGTTTCAATCTATTTATCCATAGGAAAGTAAATGGATTTTGTATGCTAGCCTTGTGTCATGTGACATTTCTGTATTGATTTTTCATTTTAGGGATTTTTTCCTTTTACTTCAACTTTTTATATAAGTCATTTTATTACCTTCAAATAAAGAAAATTCTATATCTCTCTTCCCAATGAGTATATCTTTTATCTTCTTTTATTGTCTTTGGTCCTGTATAGAGCCTGGCATTGAATGCTTTTGATTTTTAGTAGTTGAACTCTTCAGCCTTTTAAAAGTTTCTTCTGGTTTGTACTTTTTAAAAAAAGGTCTTTTTAATGCTATTGCAAGAATACATTTTCTAATTTTACATTTTCCTTTAATATTTTTTGGTTCTTTTTTTTTCATTGAAAACTTTATCCATGTAGAATTTATGATGTAGGATAAATTCCAAAATTGTATTTTCTATATATACTCAGGCTTTTTGGTTGCCATTTTGAAGGGATATATTATTCTACAACAAATCCTCACATGTCTTTGGACTTCTTTTAGGCATTTCTTTTCTGGTCAATTGCTGTATCAGTTGATATGGGATGTTCTTCTGTATATGTGTTATTTTTATTGGTTCATGAATAAAGCTGTTTCAACCAATGGCTTAGCAGAGTAAAGCCAAGCAGGAAATCCGAACAGAGATATACATAGAGAGTAGGCGGAGTCAGAGAGACACCATGTAGCTGCTGAAGGAGAAAAGCACCAGAACCTTACTAGTAGGCCACAGCCTTGTGGTGATACACAGATTAATAGAAATGGGTCAATTTAAGATGTAAGAACTAGCTAGAAATATGCTGAGTCATTGGCCAAACAGTGTTGTAATTAATATAATTTTGTGTGATATTTGGGTCTGGGAAGCTGGGAAATGAAAATAAAGTTTCCGTTTACAATCAGTCCTTCAATATCTCATTTTAATTACCATAACCATATTTTATGTGTATTAGATTAACTTTTAGGCTATCTCTCCTTTTCCATCTTCTATTGCAGAATTATACTGGTTATTTTTACGTATTGTCTTTTTTATGTGAACTTTAGGAATGGCGTAAGTAGTTCAGAATTGCTTGAATATTTTAATGATACTATATTAAATTTATATGTATGTTATTATCATGTGATAAGGTACTCATGTAAAAGATATTATGACTTTCTAGTTTTTTAAGTCTTTCTTTTAAATTTTCAGGTCTTAAATTACTGAAAATGTTTAATCATCAGATCTTAATATTTAAAAATATGTTTCTTCTGTAAAATGTTTTGATGCATTTTCTAATTATTCTTTTTATAAAGAAGAACTACAAATTTTCAGGTACTCATTACTTCGCCCTTACTTTTATCAGTTTTTTTTGTTCATAAATGATTTTTTAATATTATTTTTTAATATTTATTTTATGAGTATTTGTGCTTGCCTGTATATATGTCTGTGCACTGTGTCTGAGCCTGGCATCACTGAGAGTTAAAAGAAAGAGTCAGATTCCCTGTCAGATGGTTGTGAGCTGCCATGTGGATGTTGGGAACTGAACCTGGATCCTCCACCAGAGAATCCATTGCTTTTAACTCCACAGCCATCTCTTCAGCCTCTACAGAAACTGTTTTACTCAATTCTTTTTGGTCTTCTAAGACACAATAATATTTGAAATACTTTGGTTCTTCTTTTCTGGCTTATGTGCTCTATTGTTCTCTTTCTCCATTGCCTTAGTTATTATACTATGCACAGAAATGATGAAGAAAACTTCATTGAAACTGGAGGCAGAGACTTTATTATTTTGGCAAACATATGTTCTGTACACAATTGTTTTATTAGAGGTTCAAGTTTAATATGAGGTGTTAAAGTCCATAAACCTTTTCTACAAAACTTTGGAGAAAAAGGCTGAGTGTAGTGGTCTTTAATCCCAGCACTCAGGAGGCAGAGGCAGGTGAATCTCTGTGAGTTCATGAGTTCAAGTCTAACCAGGTCTACATAGGAGTTCCAAGACAGTCAGAACTATACAGTGAGACCTTATCTCAACAACAACAACAACAACAACAACAACAACAACAACAACAACAGCAGCAGCAACCATAAACACACAAATCCAAAACACAAACAAAAACAAAACAACAACAGCAAAAACCTTTGGAGAATAGTAGATAGAATAATAAGAAACAAGGTGTAAAATATTAATGTGTTTCATGAAATTAAAATTGAAAAAGATCTTTAAAAGATGAATTATGATCTTATATTTTAAAGCTGAATAAAAATCTAAAGTTGCTTTAAAAAGATATATTTGAGATAGGAAAGCATTGCTTTCTGTAACATCTATCATTTGTCTAGAATAGAAAAAAGTAAAGAAACACTACACACAACCTTATTCTCAGCTGAAATTATATTTTGGCTTTTCAATTTTTATCTATATGCTTTAGAAAATAGTTTATGTACAAATCCCTGCAAGATATATAGTATTTGTGATAAAACTCCAGGCATCTTTTGATGTTTTGTTCCTTTCTGCTCTCTTCATAGCTATCTCAATTCTTTTATTGCAGTAGTATAAATATGCTTTACAGGTTTTACAGTTCCCCAAAGTCATATTAGAATCCAAATAAAATTGTACCAATACAACAGTAATAAGATCTTGAAACAGTAATACCTCATGGCAAAGCTAAAAATGTTTCCTTTAGACTGTTGAGACCTGCCTACATCTCAGTGATAAAGGAAGTAGATAAAATAATGGTTATGAAGTCTATGAGAGTGATTTTCTGGCATTAGGAACTTCGGACATTACACTGTAAAGCAGATTTTTGGGCCTTAGAAGAGAAATCCTACCTTAAGTATTGAATATTCAGGAGAAATTTGGTAGATGTAAGAAGGTTGCCAGATTGGAATAGGCAAGTGGGTAAGGGGAGGTCTAGTTAGGGTCGACTCAGGATTTCGGCAGAAGTAAAGGAAACAACACTGTGTGCAAGGAAAAGGTGGAGCATGTCCCCCAGAGAAGGCCATGCCCCTGTATGAGCACCAGCGTGATTCCATGGACACTTTACACATAGTTCTCTTTACTTTGCCTGCTCATTAGCTTTTACCTTGAGAAAGTTACTTCCCTTTTCCAAGTCTTACTTTCCATGTGTTAGGATGAGGGAAAAATGCTTATTTCTAAGTGCAGTGTAAAGATGAGGTGATAGAAAACACATGAATGATATGATAAATACTAGGACCTGGTACCAAGTGAGCACCTGACAAATGTTAATTTTCTTTCCCGTCCCTGGGTAACCTTATCTTTCCCCAAAGCCCATGAGTTAAAGGTGGTAAATACAGGATTTGATTGTGTTACCATCTGCATGTTAAGTATAGCTTCTCCATGGTCTACATTCTAGCAGAAACAAACTGGGGTGGTGTGTACTCAAGGACTAGTCCAAGAACATAGCTGGTTCAAAAAATGAAGTGCATGGTGATTTTACAGGTGCTCAGCTCACTGTCTTAGCCCTCTCCACCCGATGGCTGAGACAATCCCTCAAGTCCTTCATGTTTGTCTTCAGTTCTCTGTGAACAGCCAGGTTTGAGATCCACCGCTGCTCCTCAGTTTACTAGGGCTGGACAGCACATTGTTAAGTATTATTCTGAAGAGGCCCAGGGGCTGTAGAGCACCGTCCTCTCACCGCTCACTTGCTCTTAAAGACATCTTACCAGAGAATGCTCTTGATATTGAACAGTGTAAGATTGTAAATAAGAGACCAAGAAGCTCTTGGTCTTATAGAGGACCTTGGTTTTGAACCCAGCACCCACATGGTGGCTCACAACTGTCTGTAACTCTGATTCCAAGGGTACAAGTGCCCTCTTTTGACCTCTGTGGATACCAGCCATACACACAGTTCACATACATACATATAGGCAAAACACCTTTTATATAATAATGATAATATTATTATATATTAATAATATATAATGATACATAATCAACAATACATTAAATAATAAATTTATTATTATATAATCAATACTACATTAAAATGAAACCTCTCTGTTAATTACTAGACCTTTTCTATCACCAATATGACTCTTAATTTACCTATAAGAATAATACATTCTGTATAACTATCAGCAGAGATTTGAGTAGTATATTGTTTCTGGACCTATTCTTTTATAATGTGTCATTAAGAGCTTACTTTTACTGGGGTCAAGGTTGCTTTCCTGTTACTACAGACTGCAGGGTGATAGACATGCAGACATGATAGATGCTGACTACATGGAATCTTCTAGTCTTAGAGAAATCCTATTGCTGAAAGAGAACATGATTAATTTACAGATAACATGAAGTATTATGTGAAAGTTCTTGTTGACATATTTAATTAATGATATTGCTTTATTTCATTTTCTCATGTAGGCTAATAGGAATGAATGTAGGTGGTATCTAAATCCAGGAGATCTGTATTTTTCTGTCTGACTTGATGTCTGTCCCTTGGCTGGAGGCTACTGGGCTTTCCTCGGTTCCTTCCTATCACAAGCCTGCACAGTTGCTAAGCTCTGGGCATTTGAGAACTTTTTCCCACTTTCATCAAAATACACAAATTTACACATCTGAAACCTCATTCTCCTCAGGTCACTCTTATTACTTCATTGAAATTGGCTAATAAGATAAATGGTAGACACTTCATTTGTTTACTAAAACAAAATCCAGGCTAACATTTTCTTGAGAAAAGGTTAAAACTCCTTTCCTTTCTTCAGAAATTCAAACACACTCTCTCACTGTTTTCTCAAGACTACATAAACCAGAAGGAGCTGTCTGTCAAGACGTTGAAGTCAAAAGGAAGGGAAGATGGTGGTTTTTTGGAAGTGAATGGAAAAAGCAGGGGATGAATGTTCTTGCTCATTACAGTTGTTCAGAGATTTGCTGTGGAAGTTAGTGGGTCTCTAAGTGCTGGTGGCACCAAATTCACAAAAGGTTGCAGACCACTCTGGCAAGCCATTTGGAGCTTTCCAAATTCTTGTCTGTGAGTCCTGCGCTTACTTGGAGCTAGCCATTTTTTTTTTTCTGGGCAGCACACAGAATTGATTTCATTAAATCCTCTCACTAGCCCTGGGAGATAGGTTCTATTATTATCTTGATATTAAATTTAAGAAAACTGAGATTCAAGGGAGACTAAGTAACCTCCAAATAAGAGGATATGAGCAGAGAACAAAACTGGAGTTCACTTTCCTCTTGATGTATGCTGAAGCTGAGAAGCCAAACTATGAGAAAGCAGCAATACGTACAGACAAAATTAGATCCGAATTCCAATAGTCAGGATGCCCTGGAACATGTGGCTTCCTTACCTGTCTTCTGTGAGATGGCACAGAGCCAGCCTCCTCTCCTGGACAGTAGCTATGTGTTACGGCAAAGGTTGCCTGCATGTGGTGAGGGTGTAAGAAACTTTCTCACCCTGACCCATGTGGATATTCAAGAGATAGATATGGTCCCTATATCATTGTGGAGAAGTTAAAGCTCAGTTAAAAGAAAGGCATTGTCTCTCTTTGCTAGAAAAACATCTGAGTTGGACAAGAGATTGTCCATCCCAAAGGAGACAATACTGGGTAAGGTTAATGAACACTTAGGGATAGTGAGGACTTCGCCAACTTTAACCAAGAGGCAGAAATCATCTTATAGACGATGCTAAATGAATGGGCTCTTGGAGATGCAAGCTTCTTCTCACTCTACTATGACCAATCCTTTTTGCCCTAAACAAGTCACCTGTAGGAGAGGCATCCAAGACAGCCAGATGACAAGGGCAGTGGTGGTGTGGTGATCAAGTGACCCCAACCTCCATCACTGTGTTTTTGTCAGTTGCCTGGAACGTTGTCATGGTTTAGAGAAGTTCAGAGAACAGTAAGATCCAAGTGATTGGAGGCTCTGGAAAAGGGCAATGATTTCTCTATCTCCTGGGTCTCCCTGCCTTGTGTTGGACAAACAACCAAGGGAGGCTTGAATCCTGAAAATAACAATGATAACAACCTGGAAATGCAGGGTGACATTTTCATATGGAAAAGAAACACATTGTATAAAGTGTTGTGGAATATTAGTTGAAGATGTGCTACATTTGTTTATGCTGTAGAACATTTGTTTAATGATGCAAACGTGTGTTGCATTCTTTGATGTTGTATTTGTTTAACTCTGTGAAGCTGTATTACTTTGCCAGTCTAAAACATCTGATTGGTCTAATAAAGAGCTGAACAGTCAATGGCTAGGCAGCAGAAAGTGTAGGTGGGGTTGCTTGGCAGAGAGAATAAATGGAAGAGAGAGGGATCAGCCAGAAAAGGAGAATGAGAGATAATACCAGGGACCATCCACCCATCCACATAACCAGCTAAGGAGTAAGAAGTAAAGAAAGGTATATAGGCTAGAGAAAGGTAAAAGACCAGAGACAAAAGGTAGATGGGACAATTTAAGTTAAGAAAAGTTGGCCAGAAACAAGTGAAACTAAGGCCGAGCATTCGTAAGTAAGGATAAGTCTCAGAGAGGAGAGGCACATTGCTTTGAGGAAGGAGCAAGGCCCTCCCTACTATATCTAGGCTGAGTAAGGTATCCATCCAAAGAGAATGGGTTCCCAAAAGCCATTACAAGCAGTAGGGAAAAATCCTGGTGCCCCAGTCATACAACTGTCACACACACTCAGAGGGTCTAGTTTGGACCTATGCTGGTTCCTCACTGTCCAGCTCAAGTTGGTGAGCTCCCATTAGCTCAGGTAATCTGTTTCAGTGGTTATCACCATCATGGCCTTGACCTCTTTGTTCATATTCTTACTCCTCTCATTCTTCAACTGGACTTTGGGAGCTCAGTCCAGTGCTCCGCTTCAGGTCTCTGCCTCTGTTTCCATCAGTTGCTGGATGAAGGTTCTATGGTGACATTTTAAGATATTCATCAATCTGACTACAAAGAAAGGGCGGTTTAGGTACCCTTTCCTCTTGCTTAGGGTATTATCTGGGGTCATCCTTGTGGATTCCTGGGAATTTCTCTAGAGCCTGGTTTCTGCTAATCCTATAATGGCTCCCTCAATCAAAATATCTCTTTCCTTGCTCTCATCTCTGTCCTTCCTCCATCTCAACTATCCCGTTCCCTCAAGTTCTCCTCCCCCTTCCCCTTCTCCCTTCATCTTCCCCTTCCACCCTCCCTTCTCCCCCACCCCCACACTCCCAATTTTGTCAGGTTATCTTGTCTATTTTCCCTTTCCAGGTGGATATGTTTTTCTTAAGGTTCACCTTGTTACTTAGCTTCACTAGGCTCATGAACTATAGTCTCATAATCCTTTGCTTTACAGCTAGTATTCCCTTATGAGTGAGTACTTACTATGTTCATCTTTCTGGGTCTAGGTTACTTCACTCAGGATAGTTTTTTTCTAGTTCCATCCATTTGCATGAAAATTTCAAGATGTCTTTTTTATTTTTTGCAGCTGAGTAGTACTCCATTGTGTAAATGTAACACATTTTCTTTATTCATTCTTCAGCTGAGGGGCATCTAGGTTGTTTCCTGTTCTGGCTATTACAAATAATGCTGTTATGAACATAGTTGAACAAATGTCCTTGTAGTATGATTGAGCATCCTTTGGGTATATGCCCAAGAGTGATATTGATGGATCCTGAGGTAGGTTGGTTCCCTATTTTCTGAGAAGCTGCCTTACTGATTTTCAAAGTGGTTGTTCAAATTTGCATTCCCACCAGCAATGGAGGAGTGTTCCCCTTACTCTACATTCTCTCCAGCATAAGCTATCATTGGTATTTTTGATCTTAGCCATTTTAACTAGCGTAAGATGATATTTCAGAGTTGTTTTGATTTGCATTTTCTTGATGGCTAAGGATGTTGAACATTTCCTTAGGTGTCTTTCGGCCATTTGAGATTCTTCTGTTGAGAACTCTGTGTAGGTCTTTATCCCCCTTTTTAATTGGGTTATTAGGAATTTTGATGTCTAATTTCTTGAATTTTTTTTATATATTTTGGAGATCAGTCCTCTGTGTGATGTGGGGTTGGTGAAGATCTTTTCCCATTCAGTAGACTGCTTTTTGTTGTCTTATTGACTGTGTCCTTTGCTTTACAGAAACTACTCAGTTTCAGGAGGTCTCATTTATTTATCATTGCTCTCAGTGTCTGTGCTACTGGGGTTATATTTAGGAAGTGGTCTCCTATGCCCATGCCTTGAAGGCTACTTCCCACTTTCTCTTCTATCAGGTTCAGTGTGGTCAGATTTATATTGAGGTCTTTACTCCATTTGGACTTGAGTTTTGTGCGTGGGTATAGATATGGATCTATTTGCATTCTTCTACATATTGACAGCTGGTTATACCTGTACCATTTGTTGAAGATGCTTTCCTTTTTCCATTGTATAATTTTAGCTTCTTTGTCAAAAATTAGGTGTTCACAGGTGTGTGGATCAATATCTGGGTCTTTAATTCAATTCCATTGGTCATACTGTCTTTTTTATGCCAATACCAGGTTGTTTCTATTACTGTAGCTCTATAATAGAGCTTGATGTCAGGGATGGTAACACCTCTGGACGTTCCTTTATTGTATAGGATTGTTTTGGCTATCCTGGGTTTTTTCCTTTTCCACATGAAGTTGATTATTGTTCTTTCAAGGTCTATGAAGAATTGTGTTGGGACTTTGATGGGGATTGCATTGAATCTACAGATTGCTTTTGGTGGGATTCCCATTTTTATTATGTTGATCCTACCAATCCAAGAGCATGGGAGATCTTTCTGTTTTCTGGTATCTTCTTCAGTTTTTTTCTTCAAAACTTAAAGGTCTTGTCAAACAGGTCTTTCACTTCTTTGGTTAGTGTTACCCCAAGATATTTTATGTTATTCGTGGTTATTGTGAATGGTGCTGTTTCTCTGATTTCTTTCTCAGCTATTTATCCTTTGTGTATAGGAGGGCTAATGATTTTTTGAGTTGATCGTGTATCCTGCCACATCACTGAAGGTATTTATCAGCTGTAGGAGTTCCCTGGTAGAGTTTTTGGGCTCACTTATGTATACTACCATATCATCTGCAAATAGCTAAAGTTTGACGTCTTCCTTTCCAATTTGAATCCCCTTAGTCTCTTTTTGTTGTCTTATTGGTGTAGCCAGTACTTAAAGAACTATATTGAATATATCTGAAGAGAGTGGACAGCTTTGTCTTGTTCCTGATTTTAGTGGAATCACTTTGAGTTTGTCTCCACTTAATTTGATGTTGGCTGTCGGCTTGCTGTATATTGCTTTTTATTATGCTTAGATATGTTCCTTGTATCCATAATCTCCCTAAGACCTTTATCATGAAGGGTGTTGGAGTTTTTGAATACTTTTTCATCATCTAATGAGATGATCACATGGTTTCTTCTTTCAGTTTATTTATATGGTGGATTACATTGATAGATTTTTTTTTGCATGTTGCATGTCTGAGATGAAGCCAACTTGATCATAGTGGATGAATTTGTAGATGTGATCTTGGATTCAGTTTGCCAGTATTTTATTGAGTATTTTTGCTTCTATGTTCATGAGTGAGATTCGTCTGTAATTCTCTTTCTTGGTTGAGTTTTCGTATGGTTTCAGTATCAGGGTAACTGTAGCTTCATAAAAAGAGTTTGGCAATGTTCCTTCTGTTTATATTATGTGGAATACTTTGAGGAATATAGGTATTAGCTGTTCTTTGAAGTTCTGATAGAATTCTGCTCTGAGCCCATCCAGCCCTGGACTCTTTTTTGGTTGGGAGGCTTTTGATGACAGCCTCTATTTCCTTGTAGGTTATAGGTATTTAAATTGTCCACCTGGTCTTGATTTAATTTTGGTGTATGGTATTTATCCAGAAAATTTTCCATTTCTTTTACATTTTCCAATTTTTGGAGTATAGGTTTTTGTTGTATGTGTAATTATTCAGCCACCTATAAGGCTGCACTTCTGGTTGCCCATCATCAGCATGTGATGTAGCCATGAAAACCCCTTGTGTGCATGTGCAAGGCATGGGTTGCTCGTCATCAGTGTGTGTAGCCACGTCTTCCCCCTGCTTACAAGTGCTAGGCAGCCTTTAAAAGCTGGATGTGACATCTTTGCTCTCTCTGTCCCCCTCTTGGAAAGGCAGCCTCTCTCCCTCTCTCTCTCTGTACACTGTTTTTCCCAGGCCTGTGTGCACTTTCCCCCTCTAATAAACTCCTAAGTGGGTTTATTCACCTCTCGTGTTCTCTTCTCACTTGCGCCAGATCATTTCATTGGTGCTGAGACTCGAGAGACTCTTCTGCTCCAGGCCTCTCCTTCTTGAAAACAACCCACGTGTTTCATATGCCTGAGTGTGACCTCTCCGAACAACACCGGCTTCGATTGGTAAGTCTTCCCATTCTGGTCAGCTTAACCGTTTCTCCAAACCTGAGGAATTGACTGTTGAGCTCCTGGCAACCCTCTGGAGTTCCTAGAGACAGGGGGACCGCCCCCAACCACAGTCTTCAAGGCCACGGTTGTTCCCTTTGCTGACAATCATCTGCGGTTTGCTTCCCTCAGCTAAAATCATGTTTGGACTGACCCAGGGTCAGTTAGCCCACGCTAGCACTGCACATTCTGTGTGGTGCATTCAATAGATTCTTCTTTCTCTTTTTTCCATTTCTTTTCCTTTTTTCCCTCGCAGTAAAAGGCTGCTCAAAACGGCCTCTGGCCTCTCTGGCTTCTGAGTCACCCTGACCAGATCCAGCCAGGCCATAGCATCCTACCTAGGGTCAGGGGACGCCTGGCCACAGGTCCCTGCAGTGTTCACGCTGATTCACACCCTGCCCACAGTCAAGAGATGTCTTACTGTGTGAGCCTTGCGGTGTCACTGTTTTGCGGGTTTACACGGCTTTGACCATGATAACCAAATCTTCCAAACCTATCAATCCAGCCTCCCCCCTGGGGTGCCTTTTAGAGGCTCTGAAACCTCAGGCCTTAATGCTGTACCTGCAGATTCCCACACTTGTCCATCTTTGTTCAAAAAAATGGCCTTGTTACAATTTAGATGGTAATCTAAAGTGGCTGCTTAACAGCACCTTTAATCCCAATATTTTACACGAACTTTCTAACTACTGAGAGCGCACAGGCAGATGGAAGGAGTTTTCCTACATCCAAGTCTTTTACTATTTAATCTCTAAGTCTAAGCCCTCTGTCCTTGCAAACTGTTCACCTGCTCACATGTTCCTGGCTATGCTATCTGTACCTGAAGAACCCCCCACTTCCGCTCTGGACCCAGCTAACAAACCTCCACCTTTTCGACCTCAGCAGGAAGCTACCCCTATTCCTTCAGCTTCTACCCCTGTCTCTCTAGTCCCTTCAGTCCCAGCTTCTATGCCTGTCTCTTCAGCTCCTGAAGCCCCAGCTTCTATGCTGGTTCCTTTATCTCCTGCTGCCTCGCCACCTCCCACTGCTTGCTCTTCAGCTCTCTCTCCGCCCCCACCTGCTCCAATAGCCCCACTGAATTATTCTTCTTCTCTGGTGCCCGGCCACAGCAGTTGCCCTGCTCTGGCACCCACCTTTACCCCTCCTCTCACATGCTTGCGTGCTGCTATGGTACCTAACACTAACCAAGCCAAGTCCGCTACAGATTTCCCTTTGCGAGAGGTGGCCGGTGTAGATGGATTTATTAGGGTACATGTTCCTTTTTCACTCTCAGAACTTTCCCATATAGAAAAAATGCTGGGCTCCTATATGTCTAATTCTACCACTTTCATAAAACAATTCCAATATCTTACCCAATCTTATAATCTCACCTTTCATGACATTTATATGATCCTATCTAATAACCTACTTCCTGAAGAGCACAGGCAAGTTTGGGAGCAGGCCAGACTACATGCAGTAGAGATTCACCAAACTCTTGCCTCCCACCCTCCCGGAGCAGAGGCAGTCCCAGAGCAAGAGCCACACTGGGATTATAATACTCCTGGTAGGATTTTTAGCTAGGGACTGGTTTTTGACTTGCCTCTTGGCTGGTCTCTGTAAAGCTGCCCTCAAGCCAGTAAACTATACTAAGCTCTCAGAGATCATTCAGGATACGAAGGAAAATCCTTCTGCATTTTTGGAACACCTCACAAAAGCTTTGTTACAGTATACTAACTTATATCCAGAAACTACGGAAGGCAGACAGTTACTCATGACCCATTTTTTTAATCAGTGCTACTTTGACATTAGGGCTCAGCTTAGACGTTTGAAGAAAGGCCCCTTGATCCCGCAGGCAGAAGTCCTGGAGTTGGCTTTTAAGGTGTACCATGCGAGCTATGACAAAGCCCAAAATCACTGTCATGTGTTAGCCATGGCCTCCTGACTGGCTGAGGTGACGGACCGCCCAATCCGTGCTGTCCGTGCTGCCCCTCCACCCTCCGGGGCCCGAGAACCACCAGGTCTGTGTTTCAAATGTGGTAAAACCGGTCACTGGACCTGAGCATGTCCTAATCCTCATCTTAGCCCTAGGAGACCTTGTCCGAGGTGTCATAGGGAAGGTCATTGAGCAGTAGATTGTTCTCGTATGTGTAGTGGCATGGAGACATCGGACCCAGAGAATTCCCAAGTTGACCTTCTAGGTCTGGCCATGGATGAGTGAGGCTGCCCGGGCTCCTTTGACCCGACCACAACCGTCATCTGTAATGAGGAGACACAGGTAATCATCACGGTATCAGGATGGCCCATCTCCTTTCTCTTGGACACCGGAGCCACATACTCGATACTGAGGGAATTCTGGGGGCCTACTTCTCCTTCTAGTTTCCCTATTGTTGGGGTAGGGGGACAGCCTTATCTACCTCAGCAGACCCCACCACTTAACTGTGTGTTTAGGGGTATTTATTTCACTCATTCATTATTAGTCATGCCAACCTGCCTGGTACCTCTCATGGGAAGGGATTATTTTAGCAAAGGTAGAAGCTTCCATTTCCTTTGCTTCTCCCATTCACCTTACCCCAGACTCGCCAACAGCTCCACTCTTCCTTCTCCTAGCCTCCTAACTTCCCAACCCTAATGTGTCTTTTCCTCTACCAGCCTCCTAGGTAGACCCCCGAGTCTGGGACACCCAAAACCCTACCATTGCTAAACACCATTCCCCCATTGTTATCCAATTACAAGATCCCACTAAGTACATTACCCAAGCTCAGTACCTCCTCTCTCTCCAGAGCCTTAAGGGGCTTAAGCCTAACATCTCTGACCTTTTAAGAAAAAAGCTGCTTTGACTGGACCTTGGGAGCTCAATCCATTGCTCTGAACAGAAGGTGGGAGAAGATGAGCAAGGAAGTTAGGACCGTGAGGGGCTGGACCACCCACTGAGACAGTGTGCCTGATCTAATGGGAACTCACCAAATCCAGCTGGACCGGGACTGAAGGAGCATATGATCAAACTGGACTCTCTAAATGTGGCTGCCAATGGGGGCAGACTGAGAAGCCATCAACAATGACACTAGGACCTATCTCTTCTGCATGTATTGGCTTTTTGGGAACCTAGTCTATTTGGATGCACACCTTCCTAGGCCGGGATGGAGTGGGGAGGGCCTTGGACTTCCCACAGGGCAGGGTACCATGCCCTCTCTTAAGGATGTAGGGGGAGGGCAGAGGGGGGAGCGGGAGGGGACTGGGAGAAGGGGAGGAAATGTAAATTTTTTTGAATGGAAAAAAATAAAAGAATATGGAAAAAAAAGATAAAAGCTGCTTCGCCCCACCTCTTCTCCCTTTAACACCCCATACTTGCTGTTAAAAAAATCTAATGGAACCTATCATCTGGTTCAAAACCTCCAGCTCATTAACTTCACAGTGGTCCCTCTTCAATCTGTAGTGCCTAATCCTCACACACTTTTATCCAATATTCCTCCAGGAACCTCCCACTTCTCAGTTCTAGACCTCAAGGATGCTTTTTTCTCTTTTCCTCTCAGCCTTCAATCTCAAAACATCTTTGCCTTCACCTGGACTGATCCTGACACTGACCTCTCCACACAGCTCACCTGGACTGTCCTCCCCCAGGGATTCCGGGACAACCCACACCTGTTTGGTCAGGCTTTAGCCTCTGACCTGCTCTCACTGTGTCTCCCTAAGTCTAAGCTCATACAATATGTGGATGACATTTTACTTTGCAGCCCATCATTGGAGATCAGCAAAATTGATACCTCCACTCTTAAATTTCCTGTCCAAAAGGGGCTATAGAGTCTCACCTTCTAAGGCCCAACTGTCTACCCCTCAGATCATGTATTTGGGATTAACTATAACCCCAACCCAAAAGGCTATTACTCTAGACAGAAAAAAACCTAATTCAGTCCCTTGCAGTTCCTGCTACAAAAGAAGAGGTTTTGTCATTCCTAGGGGTAGCCGGTTTCCTGCATTCCTGGATCTCCTCCTTTTCTCTCCTCGCCCATCCCTTATATGAGGCAGCTCTCAGCTCTCTTCATGAGCCCCTTCTCCATCATGTTACTAAACCTTTCCCGAGACTCCATCAAGCCCTTATCCAGGCCCCAGCTCTTCATCTCCCAGATTTAACATGTCCTTTTTCCCTGTATGTAACAGAGAAGGAGGGATATGCCCTTGGGGTCCTAGGACATAAGCTGGGACCTTCTTTTGCACCTGTAGCATACCTGTCACAGAAGATGGACCTCACCACTCAGGGCTGGGCACCCTGCATACATGCTTTAGTGGCCTCTGAGCTTCTTATTCGTGAGTCAAAAAAACTAACCTTTGGGTCACCCACCACTGTCTTCTCCCACCACAATCTGTCCCATCACTTAACTTACAAAGGCTTATAAACCTTACCCCCTTCCCAAGTCCTATCCCTCCAGGTGGCACTGGTAGAAGATGCCACACTCACTTTCCAATGCTGCCCACCCCTTAATATCTCAATTGTCCTACCTCAACCTAATGTTAATGATTTCCCATCTCATTCCTGCATAGAAACCTGGGATCTGCTGCCCTACCCTCACATATACAGGAGGGCAAACTGTCCCAGGCCACTTATACCTGGTATACAGATGGCAGCTACTTTTTATGTGATGGGAATGGTAGAGCAGGCTATGCCATAATATCAGATATGGAGATAGTGGAGGCACAGGCACTCCCTGCCCATACCACTAACTAACAGGCTGAGTTAATAGCTTTTACCCGTGCCTTCCAGTTAGCATTGAAAGGAAACTCTTTCAATGTTTATATGAACTCCAAATATGCCTTTCATATCCTCCTGTCCCACGTGGCTATCTGGAAGGAGCGTGGGCTTCTTACAACAAAAGGAGGATCCATAACTAACTCAGGCTACATTATGGACCTGTTAAAAGTCTCCCATCTCCCCAAAGCTATAGGAATTATTCATTGTCGGTCTCATCAGACCGACAGTTCCATTATTTCCAAGGGAAATAACCGGGCTGACCGAGCAGCTAAGGCAGCAGCATTCCAAGGCCCAAACCTACCTCAGTCACCTCAGGGGGTTCATACAGTACAGCCCACACTCTCACAGACACCCCCTGACACCCAGCAAATTCTGTCCTACCTACATCAGCTCTTTCATCTTAATAGCAAAGCTCTGTTTTATTTTGTTAAGGCTCACCTCCAACCCACCCCTGAGAACTTAAAATTCTTAAAAGCTATCACTGCCTCTTGTCAAATCTGCCAAAAGTCAGATCCCAAGACCAAATACTGTAGCTTCCCTTTTCCCATCCACCAGACCAGGGGCTCCCTTCCAGTAACTGACTGGCAGCTGGATTTTACTCATATTCCCACGGTCAGAAGAGTTAAATATCTCCTGGTCTTGGTGGATACAATGTCTGGGTGGATTGAAGTGTTTCCCACTACTAATAAGAGGGCCCAGACAGTTTCTGACGTTCTTCTCTGAGAAATCATCCCCCGGTTTGTAATCCCAAACTCTCTTCAGTCAGATAATGGCCCAGAGTTCACTTCCCAGATTTCCCAAAACTGTGCAAGGCTCTTAACATCCCTTGGAATTTTCATATCCCATACCACCCTCAATCTTCAGGGAAGGTAGAACAAACTAACCATTTCTTAAAAAATGTTCTCATTAAAATGCCACAGGAACTTCACCTTGACTGGGTAAAACTTTTGCCTTTGGCCCTAATAAGGCTTAGGGCTCTCCCCAAAGGCCCCCTTTTTATCTTGGCCTTTGAACCCACATATGGGCAGCCAATTTTAACCCCCGGCCTCTCACCTAAATCCTCTCCCCTTTCTGATTACCTGCTTACTCCACTGTTATCCCATCTACACTCCCTATTATGGGATTTCACCAACCATTCATTACCTCAACTATTCATGCCCACTGCTCTGGTCGACCCCCGACCAGCGAGGAATACAACCACACTCAGGATTCTTCTTGTATCACGCTTTATTTAGAGAGCCTCTTGATTGAAAATTTTTCGGGAAGAGAGGGGGGAGGGGAAGCGAAGGGAGGTAGTAGGAAGGGTAGGGAGTGCAGAAGTGAGAGGGGAAGGTGAAGGGGACAAAGGGGCGAAGGGAAGGGGGTCCGAATGGAGGCTGCTTATATAGGGAAAAAGGACACGATTCATACCTCAATTGGCTGCAGATAAGCCTGTTGGCACCAGGACCCTCAGGATTGGTTAGGGACCCCAAGGTTGAAGCGCATTCGGGAAGCGCCTGGACACTCAGTCCTGGAGCATTGCCAAATATGGAATTGTTTACCTCTGGACTGCCAGGGTGAAATCGCCATCTTGTAATGGCGTTTTGCCTGCGGCTCCCTGCACACCGCCAATTAAAATAGGGGATCAGGCATTATTTTCTTCCCCAGACCAATGCCCCCACCCCTTTCTCCTAAATGGCAGGGCCCCTTTAAAGTAATTCTTGTAACTCCCACAGCTGCCAAGCTCGAGGGACTCCCTCTTTGGATTCACATGTTGCATCTTAAACCTTTTACTCTTCCAGCTCAAGACACTCCCTCGTATACAGTAACTCAAACAGGGCCCTGTTCCCTTCAGTTACAGAGGACACGAGGATCAGCCACTCTTTTTCCAGTTCCAAAAAAAATAAAAGTCTCATCCTTATTCAACTCTCTTGCACCAAAAACTCTATATACTCTCCTTTTTCTTCTTTCTCCTATATGCTTTCAATGTCATGCTTAAATTTCCAGTTAACCACTCAGCTGTTATTACAGGAACCATCATTAAACATAGAGCCAGAGGTACAAGGACTGTCAAAAGCCCAGGAGGTAAGAAACAATAATGAGTTTGTAGCCCCAAACTCCAAAAAACTCACAAAACAAACTTTAACATAACAGGTTTTATCACTGACTGCAGCAGTGTTTCCTGGATGTTAAGGTAATACCATGATGCAAAAGAATTTACTTCAGGTAAAACATTAAAGAGTCTAATAATTATCCTTTTCAATAATTTCTTCCTTCTTCCCCCTCCCACCATCTTCCATTCTATTGTTATAATCATAAACTTTTAATTTGTCTAAAATTTATTTCTTTTCAAACATTTTTAAATAAGCTCCAGGGAACCAATTGGACCCACCTAAATGGACCAGACTCGCCTGGAATAACTATCATTTAATTCTTTCCTTGTCATTCCTGGTCTTGGGAACCCCTGGGGAAAAAAAAACCTTCTATCTTCCATCTTGGGACTCTCCTCTGTTAATCTCTAGGATCTAAAATTTTTTCCAAACATAATTTTTGCCTTTCCAGCATTCTGCAAAGTCCAAGCTGCCAGCTGACCAAGAGCCCAGAAAATACAGCAGTAATCAGCCATCCCAGGAAGTGGTCAAACATCCCAACTCCTCGATGCCCACAAAGTCAGCATGAAACAGTCATGAGAGACCTTACGACACCCCATTCCCACCCATTAAGATCCTCAACCCCCCCAAATATTTATAATAAACAAAAGGGTGGAATGTAATTATTCAGCCACCCATAAGTTGCACTTCCGGGTCGCCCATCATCAGCGTGTGATGCAGCCACATCTTCCCCCTGTGCGCATGTGCTAGGCAGCCTTTAAAAGCTGGACACGCCATCTTCGCTCTCTCTGTCCCCCTCTCAGAAAGACAGCCTCTCTCCCTCTCTCTGTACACCGTTTTCCCCAGGCCTGTGTGCACTTTCCCTCTCTAATAAACTCCTAAGTGGGTTTGTTCACATCTTGTGTTCTCTCCTCACTCGCACCAGATCATTTCAGTGTGATCTAATGGTTCTCTGGATTTCCTCAGTGTCTGTTGTTATGTCCCCTTTTTTATTTCTGATTTTGTTAAGTTTGTTAATTCTCTCTCTGCCTTTTAAATAATTTGGATAAGGGTTTGCCTATCTTGTTGATTTTCTCAAAGAGCCAGCTCCTTGTTTCATTGATTCTTTGTATTGTTTTCTTTGTTTCTATTTTATTGATTTAAGCCCTCAATTTGAATATTTCCTGTCATCTACTCTTCCTTGGGTGTGTCTGCCTCTTTTTGTTTCAGGTGTGCTGTTAAGTCACTAGTGTGACATTTCTCCTATTTCTTTATGTAGGCACTTAGTGCTATCAACTTTCCTCTTAGCATTGCTTTCATAGTGTCCCATAAGTTTGGGTATGCTGTACCTTCATTTTCATTGAATTCTAGGAAGTCTTTAATTTCTTTTTTTATTCATACCTTGACCCAGGAGTGGCTCAATTGAGCACTGTTTAATTTCCATGAGTTTGTAGGCTTTCTGCAAATAGTGTTGTTGTTAAATTCTAACTTTAAACCATGGTGATCCAATAAGATACAGGTGTCTATTCCAATTTTCTTGTATCTTTTGAGGTTTGCTTTGTTACCAAGTACATTATCAATTTTAGAGAAGGTTCCATGAGGTGCTGAGAAGAAGGTATGTTCTTTTGTGTTTGGGGTGAATGTTCTGTAGATATATGTTAAGTTCATTTGAGTCTATTTTGTTAGGTATTAGGATAGCTATACCCTCTTGTTTCTTAGGTCTATTTGATTGAAAAATCTTTTCTCAACTCTTTACTCTGAGGTAAAGTCTGCCTTTGAGGTTGTGGTGTGTTCCTTGTATACAGAAGAAGGCTGGATCCTGCTTTTGTATCCATTCTCTTTGCCTGTATCTTTTTTACAGGTTAATTGAGTTCAATGAAATTAAAAGATATTAATGACCAGTGATTGTTAATTCCTGTTCTTTTTCAATGGTAGTGTGTGTTTCCCTTCTTTGGGTTTTGGTGGTGTGAGGTTATCTGTTGCCTGTGTTTTTGTGGGTGCAGTTAGCTTCCTTTGGTTGGAGTTTTCCTTCTAATACTTTCTGTAGGGCTGTATTTGTGGATAGGTATTGTTTAAATTTGGTTTTGTCATGGAATATCTTGTTTTCTCTGATGATGGTCATTGAAAACTTTCCTGAGTATAGTAGACTGGGCTGGCATCCATGGTCTCTTAGTGTCTGCAGCACATCTGCCTAGGACCTTCTGGCTTTCATGGTTTTCACTGAGAAGCTGGGTGTAATTCTGATAGGTCTACCTTTATATGTTATTTGACCGTTTTCCTTTGCAGCTCTTAATATTCTTTCTTTATTCTGTATGTTTTGCATTTTGATATGGTGATGGGACTTTTTTTTTATTCTAGTCTTTTTGGTGTTCTTTAAACTTCTTGTACCTTTATAGGGATATTATTCTTTAGGTTGGGAAAGTTTCCTTCTATGATTTTGTTGAATATATTTTCTGTGCCTTTGAGCTGGATTTTTTTCTCTTTATATCCTTATTCTAAGGTTCGGTCTTTTTTTTTTTTTTGGTGTCCCAGATTTCCTAAATATTTTGCGTTAATAATTTGTTGGATTTAGTGTTTTCTTTGACTGATGACTCTATTTCCTCCATAGTATCTTCAACATCTGAGGTTCTCTCTTTCATCTCTTGTATTCTGTTGGTTATGCTTTCTTCTGTAGTTCCCATTAATTTACCCAGGTTTTCCATATCCAGAATTCCTTCAGTTTGTGTTTTCTTTACTGCCTCTATTTTAGTCTTCAAATCTTGAATTCTTTGCTTCACTTGTTTGATTGTTTTTTCTTGGTTTTCTTTGAGAGATTTATTGATTTCTTCCAATTATTTGTTTGTCTTTTCCTCCATTTTTAAAGGGAATTTTTCATTTCCTCTTTAAAGGTCTCCATCATCCTCATAAAGTTACATTTAAAAGCATTTTATTCTGCTTCTTCTGGGTTCGGATGATCAAGTCTTCCTGCTGTATGTTGAATGAATTCTTGCATTGGTGCCTACCCATCTCTTCCTCCAATTGTTGCCAGCAGTGTCTTTGCCTCTTGGTTCAATTCTTGCAGTGGCTGTGTCTTTGGGAACTGTTCTTGATCTTCTCTATACAGTCAATATCTGTGTCCAGGGAGCCACTGAGGTCTCTCTTGGTCCACTCTGTGCAGTCACAGCCTGTCCTCCAGAGCTCCTTTGTTGGTCCTCTCTGTGTAGTCACAGCCTGTGCTTCAGGGTTTCTCTCTTGGTTCTCTTATTTGGTCATGTCTGTGTAGTCACAGCCTGTGCTTCAGGGTTTCTCTCTTGGTTCTCTTATTTGGTCATGTCTGTGTAGTTGCAGCTTGTGTTTCAGAGTTCCTCTGAGGTTGTGGGCGATAGGAGGGTTTGGGGATGGAGTGGGGACTTGTAGTTTCCAGGGTCTGATCAATGGGATGGGGGTGTTGTTGCAGCCTACCTGCAGGAAACTTGCCTGCTGGCTGACTAGAGAAGCTGATGCAGGTGGAGGGCTCCGGGTTTTGCCCTGAATAGAAGGCCCAGAGAGTGGAGTTTCCTACCAGGTGGGTGGTCACTCACCTCTTGGTCCTCTCTGTGAATTTGTAGCCTGTGTTTCAGAATTCCTCAAGTTGTGAGGTAGGGAGATAGGAGGGTTTGAGGGCAGAGTGGGACTTTTTGCTTTCAGGGTCTGATGGATGGGGTGAGGGCATTGGAGCAGCCTACCTACAGGAAGCTTGCCTGCTGTCTGTCTAGAGAAGCTGAGGTAGGTGGGGTAGGGGCTTGGGGTTTTGCCCTGGTGTGGAGGACCTAGAAAGTTGGGTGTCCCACTGGATGGGTGGTCATTCACCTCTTGATCCTCTCTGTGAATTTGCTCATCTTTAGATTTTTATTTTATGTGTTTTGTTGGCATGTATGTCTGTGTACTGTATCTGTGCTTGGTGGCCAGAAGAGGGTTTCAAGTCCCCTGGAATTGGAGTTAAAAATCACTGTGAGACACCATGTGAGTGCTGAGAATTGAATCTGGTTCCTCTGGAAGAGTAGTCAGTGCTCTTAACTGCTGAGCCATGTCTCAAGCTCCAGAAAAAGAAAAAGGAAAGATAATATTTAAATTCACACTATAGCCTTCAAGAAACTCAGGATGCCCAAATTCTTGAATTAACTTATATATAAGAAGTGTACCTTAAATGACCTTGTAAAACCTCAACTACTACTTGGAAACCAAGACACAGATATTAAGGAAAGAAATCTTATTGAAATTTGGTGATCTTTTCAGAAGCCATTCACATCTTTACCACTAAACATTCTTTGTTCTCAGCAAAGGCTTTAGGATTCTGGACTTTTAGCCCAAAGGAAAAGCCCTTCTCCATCCTTATTTCTCTGACTTTTGATAGATGCCCAAGTGTTGCTGTTTTCATGTCTGAACCGAAATAGCATCTGCCTGCTGCCTAGTTTCTGGGCCATTTCAAGACCCCCTGCCTCAGTCAAGAGTGAGCTCATCCTCAGAGAGTCCATCTTGTCTCAGAGATCCCTGTGGGCATCAGATGGAGCCTTTTATGTTATGTTTTGGTGGAACAGGTGGGGGGAGCAGCTGGTGTGAGAAATGAGCAGCCTGGCACCAGTGTAAATGAGAAGTGTGTGTGTTTGTGTGTGTGTGTGTATAAGAGGGGAGAAAGTGCTACAGCATGATAATTTAGCCAAGAAAACTTAAAAGTAACAGCCTGTTTTTGGAGCTAGCAGTACAGTTACTGTGCCAGGTAAGAGTCAGGAAAACCTAGACACTATGAACATCAGAAGAGCAGTTGGATTAGTACATAAAGTTAGATTTCCATGGTACATTGTGGCATTACTTTTTCTGATGTTTCTTTTAGTTATAATTCCATTTTGGTCTTTATTTTTGTGACTATAATCTGCTTCAGGTAAGTAACACAAAACACAAGCTCTGCAGATAAAGAATAAGAATCCATTCTTAAGCAATTTACTAATTTCCTTAAATGAAAGGACATGACAAAGTAACATCATTTCTTTATGTCAGATTTTAATTATTAATAAATTCTCTAAACATTTGTCTCCTGCAACAACATCGGATAGAATTATGGAACTTGAACCTTTTAATTTTTGCTTAAAAATCCCTTGACACCAAGTATCTTTTCCCAAAATGCACATTATTCTAGGTTTATATATTTATTTATTTTATTGATAATACTTTTTATGCAGTTTATTCTGATCACAGTTTTCCATTCCTCATCTCCTCCCAGATTTTCCTCACCTCCCATCCACCCAACTTCAAGCCTTCTTTCTCTCTCTTTTTAGAAAATAAACAGGAAAATAACAAATTAACCAGAATAAAACAAAACAAACAAAAAACAAAGAAAAAGCAGGAAAACATACATACACCATAGCCCCCATTCCCACACCTCCCCACTACACACCTCATTCACAATCCCCCCAAGACACACATCCCATAAAATACTCAAAATCATAAACCATAATACACAAGCAAGAGGTCAGAAAGGTAAAAATGCTCAAAGAAGCCAATATGAGACCAAAAATGCACAAAAATAGCATTGAGTTAGTTTTGTGTTGGTTGTCTACTGCTGCACATGTGCTTTGTGAGACTCCATTGGAGGAAACTAAATTTTCTTTTGTGAGAAGTTATCAGTTGCTTATAAGTAAAAAAGTTTCTTACTTCCCCAAATTCAGAGCTGGGAACCCTTCTGGCTTGGAGCTGTAAGGTCCTGTTCATGTTGCCACAGTCTCTGTGAGGTCACATGTGTGTCTGGAAGCCACTGTTTCTTTGGTTTCTTCCATCCCCTCTGGCTCTTACAGTCTTTCTGCCTTCTGTTCCACATAGCTTTCTGAGTCTTGAGGGGAGGGTTTTGCTGGGGACATTCCATTTAGGACTGAGTGTTCTAAGATCATGCATTCACTGCACATTGTCCAGTCAGGTGTCTGTTTTCTTCCACTGTAGGAGGAAGCTTCTCTGATGATGACTGAGCAAGGTACTGATCTATGAGTAATAGCAGAATATTGTTAGGAGTCATTTCCTTACTCTGTTCTGTTAGCGGAACAATAGTATTTGGTTTCCCCCTAGGTTCATGGTCCATAGTCGTAAATTCTTGACCCCCAGAGCAGTGTTATGCAGGGCTCTGTCTCATGGAGTGGACCTTCAATCCAATCAGATGGTGGTTGGTTACTCTCACAGCTTTTGTGCCGCCGTCGCTCCAGCACGTCATAAGGCAGGCCTCCATTGCAGATGCTCCAGCACGTCATAAGGCAGGCCTCCATTGCAGATGCTCCAGCATGTCATAAGGCAGGCCTCCATTGCAGATGCTCCAGCACGTCATAAGGCAGGCCTCCATTGCAGATGCTCCAGCACGTCATAAGGCAGGCCTCCATTGCAGATGCTCCAGCATGTCATGAGGCAGGCCTCCATTGCAGATCAAAGGGTTTGCTCCAGCATGTCATAAGGCAGGTCTTCATTGAAGATCAAAGGGTTTGCTCCAGCATATCATAAGGCAGGCCTCCATTGCAGATCAAAGGGTTTGTTCCAGCATAAGGCAGGTCTCTATTGAAGATCAAAGGATTTGGAGCTGGGCTGGCATTTACCTTTATCCTCTGGTGTGGCAGAGTACCTACTAGTACCATGAATACTAGACAGTAGAGTGGAGGCTCCAGTTAGGCACCAGCTTGACTGTGTGTTTAATGAGTTATGGGAGTACTGTTTCCAGCAGTAGGGTCTTATCAGATTGCAGAGTGCAACCAATAATAGCCTTGAAAATAGCATAAGTTGTTTGGGGTCATGGAGCCCTATTGGTTGACAACTCAATTAGATGTAACTCATTCCTAGCACTGGAGGTTTTATTAGGTAAGAGAGAGGTCTAGTTGGGGCTTTGTCTCCCCCATTGCTTAGTGACTCCATTTAGATTTCTTCCATTTATGTATATATTGTAATATGCTTCTATTTTATTAGGTTCCATATGACCCTCAGATGGTCCTTAGTGTTGTTGCTCCCTCCCGTATTCCTTTTCTCACCCCTATTTCCGTCTCCTCCTTCTGTTCTGTTCTTCTGGTCTCTCTGTGACCATATATCCCATTTCCCCCTCTTTGGAAGATCTTTCCCTACCCCATAGACAATTACTTTATACCAAACCTGTGTAGTTACATGGATTATGGCATGCCTATTGAAGGTTTGAAAGCTAATACTAGAATGACATATATAATTAGACACAGATTTTAATTTTTATCTTTTTTCACTGTCTGACTGTTTCTAGTTCACTATTTAAACTTGATTAAGGAAGTAATTTGACTAGATAATATATGAATATTATTTTATGAATTTGTAGGATTTATGGTTGTGAATTTGAAGTCTCATGTTTCACTCTATATTCCTTAGCTATAACAGAATATATTGGATAACTTGTAGTCAGAAATATATTTGGCATATGTTTCTGGAGGCTTGGAACACAAAGAGCACAATGCTGGCATTTGGCCAGGGTCCTTCTTGTGTGCCATCCCATTCATTAAAAAAAAAGAGTGATATTAGGAGTGTAAAAGGGGCCACTGTGGCTTCTATAATAATCCATTTCACAATAATTAACACACTCAGAAGATGGCATTAAACCCTTTATGAGGACAAGCCCTCATGACCTCTTACTACGTCACCTCCCACACTCTTACATCGGTGTGAAGAACCTCAGACCATTCTATAACCTCCCCCCATTTCCTCTCTGCTGGCCAGCTCCTGTGTCCTGGAGGCACCTTATATATTTTCTGTGATAGTCCAATGAATATTAGGGAATACTCATCATATAAGCAAACACACACATGTGCATTTTCTGCTGTTGTAAACACAAATAATAAGACACAGTTTTGCACTCTTTCACTTTTCACTCCATAATAGCACCCAGGGAGCTCATTTTAGCAGATGTGTAGGATTCCAGTGTAATATTAGACTGTATTTTTATTTAAGCAATTCTTATTGATGGACATTTAGGTTCTTTTCTGTCTTTCCAAGTAAATCAGTGATGTATAACATTGTGCATACATCATTTGGTGTTTATATGCATTATAGAATGACTTTCTTAAGTGGAATTTTGAGTCAAAGTTTACTCACTTGTATTTTATATGCATATATATTCAAGTATAATAGTCAAATTATATAATAGTCTAATTATTCTACTGAATTATACTGTTACTCAGTAATACATAAATATCTGTTCCTTCAGAGCTTTGCCCAAAAGAATATATTGTCATCAGTTTTTCTTTGCTGATTTAGTAAGTAGACAGTAACTTTAATTTGTATCTATTAGGAGGATGGCTAAATGTCTTTTCATATGTTTAATGCTAATTCACGTGAACACAATAAACTGAATTAAATCAGTGTTGATCTACTGTGCTATAATTTTGTAGGTCAGAAGCCTTTCTCACATTTCCTTTTCTATAAATTGTTCATATTTATTTAGTCATAACTTTAATTTTATTTTTACATGTATGGGTGTTTTGCTTGCATGTATGTGTGTGTACTATGTGTGTGTCTTGTACCTGTGGAGGCCATTAGAGAGCATCTAGAAGAGGGGTGAGATTCCTTGAGACTGGAATTACAAACAGCCATGAGTGTCACGTGGGTTCTGGGAATCAAATCCAGGTTCTCTGCAAGAGCAGCCAGAGCTCTTAACTACAGAGCCATCTCTCAGCTCCCTAAATTGTTCATACTTATTTCTAGCTTTTCTTTAGCACTATTATCTGGTCAATAATTAATATGGATAGTAGAATTTAGTTCTAGTCTAACATGAATTTGGTTGCCCGTCATAGCTAGATGTGTTGGCTCCCATGGAGGTGGAGTTATAGGCAGTTGTAAGCTGCCCAACATGGGTGCTGGGAACTAAACTCTGGTTCTTTGCAAGAACAGCAAATGTTGTTAACCTCTGAATCGCCTTTCCAGCTGAAGATATAAACATTTTATCCAGTTTATTAATTTCTTTTAATCGTATTTATGGCATTTTGTTTTCATGTGGCATTTTATGTAGTTGAATTTACCAACCTTCCCTTTCCTGTTATCTATCTGGCCTTCATGCCCACGTGTTCATTTACAAAGGGGTTCTTACTTAAACACTATAAAAATAGCTCTCTTACATACTTCATAGGTTTTCTTTTGATACATGGTTTTTCTGTGTAGTCTTGGCTGTCCTGGAACTCACTTTGTAGATCAGACTGGTCTTGAAGTAGGAGACCTACCTGCCTCTGCCTCCTGACTGCTGGAATTAAAGACATGTGCCACTACCACCTGGCTCATTCTTTACAGTTTTATTTTTAACTAATATTTAAGCCTTTTGGATTTATTTGCTATAACAATGTTATTGCAAAACGAGATGTGCTAGCCAGCTAAATTTGAGCGAAAATAATAAATAAATGTGCAGCAGTGATGCATTAGACAACGCTGAAGTTTGTGTCTTTCTTCCGTGGGTTCAGGGTTTGTGAAATCCATGAAGATGGATTGCTGCTCCATGGATCTCACTCCGCACTGAGGATTCTCTGCTTCTGAGCCCACTGCATGGCCCAAGATGGCTCCTGGTGCTGTAGCTAAAACTGAATTCTCGCTGGAAAGGAGAGAGAGAGACGAAGGAGGCAGATGTTTCTGTTTTAAGGTTATTTCTTGGAAATGTTCACACAGTTTTTTGTACTCTACTGACGAGTGGTTAGTTACATCCCACAGAGCTGTAACGTAAATTGTAGGGAAGTAGGGTGTGAGCCTAGGAACCTAATTGAAGACTGGCTTCCATGACAGGGAAAAGGAGCATAGAACTGAGGGATTAGTGGTCTGTGACATAGGCTCCAGCCGCTTTCACTTTTTAGGTGATTATACACTTTTTCCCCAACAGTATGAACTAATTCTATTTCATTCATGTATCTAAAATGCTACTTTACTAATTTTTGTAGGTGCTGGGTTTATTTTTAGATACATTATTCTATGCTATTGTTTTGAATCTATTATCTCATGGTTTTTTTTTTTTAATTTTGAGTCAGGGTTTCTCTGTGTAACTCTCCTAGCTCTGTAGACCAAGCTGGCCTCGAACTCACAGAGATCTGCCAGCCTCTGCCTTCTGAGTGCTGGGATTAAAGGTGTGCGCCACCATTGCCCGGTTTATTTTCCCCTATTATTTAAGTTGTTTTTCAGAATCCATTACCAGGGTTTCCCTTTCATCTGCCTTCCTTCTTCTCTCTCTTCCTCCCTCTCTTGCTCTGTCCTTTCCTCCGTCCTTCCCTCACTCTTTTTCATTTTCTGCCTTGCTCCATCCCACCTACCTCTCCCCTCCCTCCCTGTCTTCTTCCCCTCATTCTGGCTCCCTTCCCAGTGTTGTTGTTTTTGGATATTTGAAAGAAGGCTGTATTGTTTGTCTCTGGGATAGACAAGTGGTTTTGGTTTTTATTTTTGGTCTTTGGCACTGTCCAGGCTGGTCTTGAATTCTCAATGTCCCTGCTGCAGCTTCCTTTGCTATAAGTGTGTGTCACCATGCTTAGACGTTTATAAATGTACAAAAATATCTTTGAAGACATGTTTTACAAATTCACTTAGGCATTCTCATCTAAAAAAGAGGAATTTAAAAGTTTCACTGTTATGTATTTTTGCACATTTATTCTTGATTTTAAGATGGATGCAGGCCTGTTGTACCAAGAGGGCTACACACACATTTCTTCTTGAGATTCCTGTATCTTTACTTAATTAATGTGGATTACTGGTACTTTGTGTTTAGACAAATATTAGTTTCAGGTAGTTAGCACGGAATATGTCCTTTAGTCCTTTACTATGATAAAATAGTCTCATTGTTTTAGATAAGTAGTTTGGCCTTGAATTCCAGTGTATCTGATTATTAAGATCATGATTACTTTTTATCTATACATATTCACACGCCTGGCACATTTTTGCCCATTATTTCACTCAACTGATGTCAGACTATTTTTCTCTCTTTTTGTTTATATCTGCCCCATCTGTCTGTCTGTCTGTCTCTCTTTCTCTCTGTGTGTATGTTTGTAAAAATACTTTCTTTATGTAGTTGTATTAGTTTCTTTTTTTGTTGTGATGAATACCAGGACCAAAGGCAATGCAAGAAAGAAAAATTTATTTTGTCTTACAGTCCAGAACCTCTGAGGGAGCAGGCCTGAGCCAGAGAACTCTGCAGACTGGGCCCAAGCCAGGGACCTCCGTAGAATGGGCCAGGGATATCTACAGAAACAGTCCTGAACCAACGACCTCTGCTGGAGCCGGCCTGAGGGAGCGAACTCCACTGGAGCAGGAGCAACTGCTGAGGGAGTAGGCTGGAACCTGAGACTCTGTGGATCCAGACATGAGTCCAAGACCTCCGAGGGAGTAGGCCTGAGCTAGAGAACTCTGTGGGACTGGGCCCAAGCCAGGGACATCTATGGAAATAGGTCTGAGCCAACAACCTCTGTTGGAGCAGGCCTGAGGGAGTGAACTCCATAGGAGTAGGTACAAGGGAGCCACCGTTGAGTGAGCAGGTTCAAACCAGACACCTCTGCGGTCTGGGCATGAATCAGTGGCCTCTATGGTAGCAGGCCTGAGCCAGCAACCTTCACTAGAGCAGGCTTGAACCAGCGACCTCTGCCGGAGCAGGTCCAAGGCAGCAACCACAGCAGAAACAGTCCCAAGCAAGCAACCTACATGGGAACAGGTCTGAACAACCCCTGGTTGTAGAGCAACCCCTGGAAGTGCTGAGTGACCTCCAGGAACACCGAGTAACCAACAGGGTGACTGGAACCGTGGCCCTGACTACACCATGAGGAGCAACCATCTGAGCCTTCGATCCACTGGTACCTGGAAGATTGATCACCAGAGACACAGACAGTCCCATCTACACCAATCAGAGAAAAAGATGGGTAGACAAGGTAAGAACACACTCAACACCACGGAGAACAACACAACACCAATAAAAACTAGTGTCCCTAAACAGCAAGACTTGAACAGCCAAATATAGATGACTCAGAAGAAAATGACCTAAAAAATAACTTTAGGAGAAGTTTGAGGCCCTTAAAGAGAAAATGAAAAATTCCCTCAAAGAAATGGAGGAAAAGACAAATAAAAGATTGGAAGAAATCGACAAATCCCTTAAAGAAAACCAAGAAAAATCAATCAAGCGTTATGCAGACATTAAGATGCCAGCCCAGACTACTATACCCAGCAAAATTTTCAATCACCATAGAAGGACAAAACAAGATATCGTTGCACATTTAGCTCTGAAAGTTACCATTACAGAACATTAATATGTAGTTAAGTTGGAATAGGCCTTCCATTTGAAGTGAAAAACATGGGCACAAAGCGCATTTTAACTGAATCCGTGCATCAGAAAGCACAGACTGCAGCCACACTTGAGTGTCCACTGGCTGACTTTGGCTACATTGCCCAAGATAAGTGGGGAACTGCTGTACTTGACTAACTTGCTTTAAATGACCCCTTTTGACTTCTGGCTGTGGGCATGACTGTAAGCACCACTTTCAACTTCCTTGATCATTTTAATTCTGGGCTCAATGACTGAAACCCATGTTCTCTCTCAGGTCATTTTCACTGTTTTCTTCACACAATTGATTGCATTGTTCTCCATCAGTGTCTTCCAGAAAGACTCAGGAAGAAATATATTTCTTAACTTGGCTTTTTTGAAAGTCCATGAATAGACAAAACTCTTATTTTTGAAGCTTTTTTTAAATTTTTTTTGGCTTGGGGTGGTTAAATCATTGGATTACTATAAAATAATAACCATTATTGAATAGTATGAGCTAATATATATGGTTTCTGCTTTCCATGCCTGGCACAGAGTTCTTGAAAGGTTTCCAGTTTTACTGGGTAGTGCAGGTGTTAGGGGACTCTTTTGTTCTAACATATGGTCTTTGATTTTGGTTCCTGAAACACAACATTAGAATTTCCTAGGCAAGCTAGGCATGGTAGCACATGCTTTTACGCCCAGCAAATCCTTGTGTTGTGGGGTTCTTTCTGGAATAAACATTCAAAGCTGATGAGAGTGTAAGAGATGCCATTGGTGGACTGAAACCAGAACAGCTCCTGAAATGTTTGCTGAAAAAAGCCTTCGACAAAAGGTATTCTCATTTTATACTCTAAAACCACAAGGTGGGGCTAGCAAGCAGGGTTTTACGGAAAGTAAGCACAGTCAGCGGTTGCTAAGGGCAGCAGCCTGTTGTTCTCAGCTATTTTCTCCTCTCATTCTGTTTCAGGTACCAAGGGAAGCTATGCTTGGCAAATAGGCAGCACAAACAGTGCTTTACATAAATCACTAAATAAGCCAATAAATCAGTACCAATAATTGGTCTTTTTTTTTTTTTAAATCTTATTCTATTTCACTTGAAGTACAGGGTTCAGAAAGCTTCAGGGTTGTGAACTCCATCACATGGTGAGTGGGCGGGGTATTCACTCCCACTCCACGGGAACAGAAGATACCGGCTCAGGATTCTTCACCAAGACCTTGCTCCTTAAAAAAATGTGTTCTCAAGTCGGGCGGTGGTGGCGCACACCTTTAATCCCAGCACTTGGGAGGCAGAGGCAAGAGGATCTTTGCGAGTTCAAGGTCAGCCTGGACTACCAGAGCTAGTTCCAGGATAGTCTCCAAAGCTACAGAGAAATCCTATCTCGAAAAACCAAAAAAGTTCTTATTTATTATTATTTTTTAGAATTTTATACAATATACTTTCATCAGATTCTTTTCCTTCCCAACTGCTCCCAGATCCTCCCCATCTCCTTGTCCACTCAACTTCATGTTATCTCTCTTTCTCAAAAACAAAAACAAAACCCAAACCCCAAACAAAACAAGAGCACAAAATTACGTGAAGTCTGATTTATGCCAGCCAAATACTCTCGAGCATGGGACCTGTCCTGAAGTATGATGTCCCACTCCCAGTAACTATCAATTTCAAATAGCTAGGGATGGGACTTTGTCCTCTTCCTCTTCTCTATGTTGATATTTAGCCAAGACCTTGTTCTATGTAACTTTTTCTTTCTTCCCTCCCTTCTTCCCTTCCTCCCTCCCTCCCTTCCTCCCTCCCTCCCTTCCTCCCTCCCTCCCTTCCTCCCTCCCTCCCTCCCTCCCTCCCTCTCTCCCTCCTTTCCTTCCTTCTAAAACAAGGTCTCGCTATGCAGCCTTGGCCAGCCTGGAACTCAGTTTGTAGGCAAGACTGGTCCTGAACTTACAGAGATTTTCTTCTTTGTCTCCCAAGTGCTGGGATTAAAGGTGCATGTCACCTCACCCAGGCCTATGTAACTATTTATATGTAGTCACAGAACCAATTTGTCCAAAATAAAATTCTCTATTACATAATTGAAAATACAAGGACCATAAAAGACTGAAAAATTATAATTCAAAATAAGAATGTAATATATCTCTTACTGATATATTACATATTTCTAAATTTTTTTACTAAGTATTCCAAATTAATAAACTTGACTCTAGGGTGTGGTATAGCATCTTCCTTCAAAATTAAAACCTTTCATATTGGAAGGAAACTTGTTAAGACACAAGATATCAGAAAGGAGATAAAACGACAAGAAGTTTTAAGGGGAGAAAGAACCGTTCACCTTACAGGGGGCTTCTTAAGCTTAGACAGGAAGTCCCTGAAACTGAGCAGACATACTATGCCCCTCCCCTCCAAGTATAAATAAATTGTAAGGATTGCTTTATAACTTTTAAAAAGTCTTAGGTCTTTGCTTACTTTATTTGAATTCTTACTTTATAGAAGTCTTCATGGTTTTTTTGTTATTTTATTGATACCACCGAGAGTGTTAGTCACAGTATTCACTGAATTTGTGGTATATTTATTGGATGAGCTTCTCGTGTTCTTTCCCTGTAACTCACCCTAGCTTTTTATATACAGTATGACAGCTCAGTGTAGCTCTGGTGGTTATGCATTTGAAATCACTAATGGATCCTGAAGAAAAGATTTCTTCTCCCAATGTGGAGGTTTGAAAGAAAATGGCTTCCATGGTGAGTGGCACTATTAGGAGGTGTGGCTTTCTTTGTTGGAGTAGGTATGGCTTTGTTGGAGGAAGTGTGCCACTGTGGAGGTGGGCTTTGAGGTCTCCTATGCTTAAGGTATGCTCAGTGTGACACACAGTTGTTTGTGCGGCCTGTGGATAAAGACGTAGAAGTCTCAATGCTTTCTCTAATGTCTGCCCACATGCTGCCATACTACCCACCATGACTATAACTGTAAGTCAACCCCAATGAAACCAATGAAATGTTTTCCTTTATAAGAGTTTCTGTGGTCACGGTGTTTCTTCACAGCACTAGAAACCTCAACTAAGACACCTATTAAAGATTTGTGGGGCATTTGTGCTCTGGAGGACTCAGGGCTGTGATTTAGAGCTTTGGACTTGCTGAGTTCTTCTTAGTCAAAACAATCTTTTGAATACTCCATCAAGGAAGCTCCCAGCATGTGTGTTTTATCCTTTGAAGTTGCTCACGTCATTTGGAAAGGTGTGCTTGAGCTTCCTGATTACTCTGAGGTAGTTTACCCCAATGTTTTCTTCTGCCCCTTTCCTGGTTAACCAGGACGTTTGACACTTACATGCAGTGAAATAAAACATTTAGGAGAAATTAGAGTCTGTAGTTATACACCCTGATTCCTGATTCCTTTATCATCTAGTTGCATGATTCTGGGCACTTTTTTTTGTCTTATTGTGTCTTACTACCTTAACTGTAAAAGAAAGTATAATAATGCAAACTTATAAGGTAACTACAAAATGTAGTGATACATGCAAAACACTTGGAAGAGGAAAGAAAAAAGGGAGAGGTTGCTTTAAAGAGTAGCTGTAGAGTGAGTGGTTTCCTTTTCTGTTTCAGACTTTTTGCACCCACCCACACTCTGGCTTGCTCCCGTTCTAAAGCATTTGTAAAACATTTGCGTTTTGGTTGAGAAGTAAGTTTGAACATTTCCCTCTACTCTGTTTGGACTGACAACCTCCAGCCCTGTTGCTAAGCAGCATTGTGGGTGCTCAGAAGAGAGCAGGTGACTCTCAAATGGCTCTGCTTCTTTTAGGATCTCAAGTCTCTTCTCTTGCTCCTATGATCCCTCTCTTGGGCATCTTCTCAGCAACCTAGTTTGCTTTCTTGCTAATATATATACAAAACATGACTAACAGATCTCATTTAGTAGAATTTTTTTATCTGAGTATTCAAAAGAGGGGTTTTAAGAAAAATGTTCTTATTCAGTATTCTCATAACATTCCTTGATGCTAAAATCTTCAGCAAGATTTGTAATTTCTTGTTCTAGAAGCATAGCTTAATCAACTTTGCTTATTTGTATTTTCTAACTTTTTATAATACATATAGATGGTTTTTATAAATGCTGTTTAAAAGAATAGAAAACTGGATTGTAATTTTTGTCTTCTATAAAAAGTTATGTAATTTAAGAATTTTTTTAGTCTGAATGCAGACTATAACAAAATTGAATTTTCAGTAAGCCCTCTCTTTTTTATTACTCATTTTATTTTTTATATACTAATCCCAGTTCTTCTTCCTTCTCCTCTTCCTGCTCCCTCCACCTTCCCTTCATCCCACCCCCATCTGTTCCTCAGAGAGGGAAGTCAACAAATTCTTTCACATTGCCACATTGAGGCAGGACCAACACCCTCCTCCAGATCACTTATTAGGAATAGCTCCTGGTCCCACCGACAGTGGTCCCACAAGCTGCCCAAGGCACTCATTGTCACCTGCATTCAGAGGGCATAAATGGGTGATATACAGGTTCCCCAGCTGTCAGTCTAGAGTCAATGAGCTCTCACTACTTTGGGTCAGCTGTTTCTGTGGGTGTCCCCATCACAGTCTTGACTCCTTTGCTCATATTCTCACTCCTCCCTCTGTTCAACTAGACTCCAGAAGCTCTGTCTAGTGGCTAGTTGTGAGTCTCTGCACTTGCTTTCATCAGTTATTGGATGAAGGTTTCGGGAGATCATGTCTATTTCCCCTTTCTAGGTGAATTCATATATATTTCTCTTAGGAACTTGTAGACTTCTCTGGAATTATAGACTATAGGCTGGTTATCCTTTATTTTATGTCTAATATCCAGTTATGACCGAGTACACACCATGTTTGTCTTTCTGGATCTGGGTTACCTCACTCAGGATGCCTTTTTCTAGTTCCATCCATTTGCCTGCAAATTTCAAGATGTCATTTACAATGAGTAGTACTTCATTGTGTAAATGTACCACATTTTCTTTATTCAGTCTTCAGTTGAGGGGCATCTAGGTTGTTTCCAGGTTCTGGCTATTATGAATAATGTTGCTACGAACATATTTGAATAAATGCCCTTGTGGGATAAGTATGTGCCCAAGAGTGGTAATGCTGGGTCTTGAGGTAAATTGATTCCCAATTTTCTGAGAAACCACAATGCTGATTTTCAAAATGGTTGTACAAGTTTGCATTCCCACCAGCAATAAAAGAGTGTTCCTCTTTCTCTACATCCTCTCCAGCATAAGCTGTCATCAGTGTTTTTGATCCTAGCCATTCTGACAGGTGTAAGATGGTATATCTCAGAGTCGTTTTGATTTGCATAAGGATGTTGAAAAAATCCTTAAATATCCTTCAGCCATTTGGGTTTCTTCTGTTGAGAATTCTCTGTTTAGTTCTGAACCAAAGTTTTTAATTGGATTGTTTGGTATTTTGGTGTCTACTTTCTTGAGTTCTTTGAGTATTTTGGAGATCAGTTATTTGTCTGATGTGGGGTTGGTGAAGATCTTTTCCCATTCTGAAGGCTGCTGTTTTTGTCTTGTTGATTGTGTCCTTTGCCTTACAGAAGCTTCTTAGTTTCATGAGGTCTCATTTATTAGTTGTTGCTCTTACTGTCTGTGCTACTGGTGTCATATATAGGAAGTGGTCTCCTGTGCACATGCATTAAAGGCTAATTCCCACTTTTTCTTAGAGGTTCAGTGTGGTTGGCTTTATGTTGAGATCTTTGATCCAGTTGGACTTGAGTTTTGTGCATGGCGATAGATATGGATCTATTTGCTTTCTTCTACAGGTTGATATCCAGTTATGCCAGCACCATTAGTTGATGCCTTCTTTTTTTTCCCCATTGCATAGTTTTAGCTTCTTTGTCAAAAATCAGGTGTTCATAGGTGTGTGGTCTTTGATTTGATTTGATTCCATTGGTCCACATGTCTGTTTATATGCCAATACCAAGCTGTTTTCATTACTGTAGCTCTATAATAGAGCTTTATGTCAGGGATGGTGATGCCTCCAGAAGTTTCTTTATTGTATAAGATTGTTTTGGCTATCCTGGGTTTTTGTTTTTCTATATGAAGTTGAATATTGTCTTTCAAGGTCTGTGAAGAATTGTGTTAGGATTTTGATGGGGATTGCAATGACTCTGTAGATTGCTTTTGGTGGGATTGCCATTTTCATTATGTTGATCCTACCTATCCAAGAGCATGGAAGGTCTTTCTATTTTCTGATATCTTCTTCAATTTATTTCTTCAAAGACTTAAAGTTCTTGTCATAAAAGTCTTTCACTTGTTTCATAAGAGTTACCTCAAGATATTTTATGATGTTTATGGCTATTGTGAAGGGTGATGTTATTTTGATTTCTTTCTCAGCCTTATTTATTATCTGTATATAAGAGGGCTACCGATTTTTTGAGTTAATCTTGTATCCCACCACATTACTGAAGGTGTTTATCAGCAGTAGGAGTTCTCTGGTACAAATTTTGGGTCACTTATGTATGCTACCATATCATCTGCACATAGTAAAAGTTTGACTTCTTCCCTTCTACTTTATATTCCCTTGATCTCCTTTTGTTGACTTATTGCTCTATCTAGGACTTTGAGTACTATATTGCGTAGATATGGAATGAGTGGATTTCCTTGTATTGTTCCTGATTTTAGTGGAATCATAAGCCTCCTTGCTTCTGTCTCTGTCTGTCTTTCTGTCTGCCTTTCGCTGTCTCTCTGCCTCTGTTTCTGTCACTCTCTGTGTGTCTCTTTCTAGAAGAAACTCACCTGTATTGCCCAGGCTTAACTTGAACTCACTATGTGATTCAGATTGTTCTTAACTCACAATTATTTTCTTCCCTTGTCTCCTGAATTCTAGGATTACAGGTGTTTACCACCATGTAATTTTTTTTTTCCTTGGGGTCCAGATCAATGTAACTGAGAAGTTGAGGGTTTGATATTACATCCAATTCATACTTACAACTTTTAAAAGCAGTAGCATTTTTGTTTAAGTCATAAACCTTTTGGCTTGGAAAATTCTTTCTTTGTGAGACAAGAACCCACAGCCACTGATTCAGTAGAAGTTCTGTGTGACTGTGAGCTCCTGGCACCCTAACCCCCAAGTTAAGTTCACCTGAGTCTAAAAGCCTTCACTGCACTCAAGAGTCCACTCTTTCCAGTTTTAACAGTAGGTGTGGACTTGTTATAAATTTATTATGCTCTTAGGTTCTTGGTACTGTGTTTCAGTGGTGGAAAGAGCATCATGAACAGTCTCAGGAATGCTGTCAAGGTTGACGGTTGCTCCATTGTTTTAAGGCTACTATCTTGTTTCCTTTATCCATGCTAATATCCTAATACTAAACAGTAGTTTGACCTTACCCTCATGTCCTTTGCCAAACAGGTTTTTAATCCTTTTCCCAGAGAGGTTGAGAATTTTCCTAATCCCTTTGTTGTGTTTCTTTCTGATGATGAGTTTTTCTTTTCACATTTTGTCATGAGCAGCTGTGGAAGCCAGGCAGTCCTCTTGTCACTTCTCCCCCTTAACTGTCTTGCTGGTTCCAAAGCATGACGATAGCATGAGTGGGAACACGCCCATCATGAACGGAGCACGGGCTTCTGTCCTTCTTTCCAGGTGAACTAAGTATAAGGGTGCAACGGTGAATGTCTTGATCTTTACCTCTGCCCCGTGAGCTAATTTTTAAATGAAATTTGGAATGTGAAAATCCTACCACTGTCCACCTAATTTTTTCTAGGTAACTTATTTTATTATTTCTTTAAAGCATTTTTTTGGTGCTGGAGAGACGGCTCAATTATTAAAATGTTTGCACTGCAAGTATGAGTTTGGATACTGCGGTGGTTTGACTAGAAATGCCTTCCATAGAATCACGTGTTTGAATGTTGGCCCACAGGAAGTGGTACTATTAGTGGGTGTAGCCTTGTTGGGAGAAGTAGGGCAGGTTTTAAGGTCTCATATGCGCAGGCTCTCATATGGCCAATGTGGTACCTGTCTGTGGATCCTGAGGGACCTCTGGGCTCCTTCTCCAGCACCATGACTGCCTGCCTGCCTGCCGTCATTGCTTCTCTCCATGATGATAATGCACTAAACTGTTGCAGGATATTACTTTAAGGTATGTTATTTTGTTTATACTCTGGAACATTTGTTTAATGATGCAAAGATGTGCTTGATTAAATAAAGTTCACCTGCAATCAAGGGCCTGAGCTAGCAACTAGCTGACAGGAAATGAGAGAGAGGAGCCAGGCAGAGAAGGGTTTTTAAGGAGGGGTGGGGAGAACCATGAGGGGCTTTGGAGAGACATGAGAAGAAGAAGAGGTGAACGACTTGTGACTCAGCCTCTCTGAGGAGCAGAATTCCACCTCAAACCTTCGGTCTTGAGTTCTTTAGAGGGACAGAGGTTTAGTTAAGTTCCCTTCATAACTTTGAAAGAGTTGGTGCCTGACTTTTTCCTTCATGCTTTGTCCCTTGATGGGGGGGGAGGAGTTTAAGCGCTGCTGATAGTGGCAGATTCGTAGTTGCTCATTCTGACAGCCGTGGATTAAAAGGCAGCAACAATTGTAAAAAGCAACAATTGTACAACACTACTAAACCTCTGAAGCTATAATCCAGCCCCAATGAAATGTTTTTCTTTATAAAAGTTGCTGTGGTCATTGAGTTTCTCCTTAGCAATAGAAACTCTAAGACAGAAGTCTTTAAATCCATAGGAAAGACTGGGTAGACATGGAAGTCCACCTGGAAATCCAGCAACAGAAAAGGATTTCTAGAGCAGGTAGGCTTAATAGACTAGCCATATGGAGGAGCACTGGATTTTATTGAGAGCCCGTGACTCAATAAGTAAGGTAGGAGAGTGATCAAGGATGATTTCTGAGAATTACCTTGGACCTCCACACATACACAAACTCATGTGTGTATGCAGCTACACATGTGCACCAGAATATGCAAAAATACATACACACATGCATACCCCCATATACATACATGAGAAAAAAGAACAATTTTTTTTACTCCCTTTCTTCCTGCCCTGGGCATCATTGTGCATCTGGTTGTGCCAGTTTCCCCTTAGACGCTAGTCTTATCATCATAGTCCTGGTTCAACTTTCATATTTCAAAATCCACAGTAGATTATGATTGTGGGTTTTTCAGGATGAATTGATTACTAATGGGCTTAACTGATTTGTGCTTTTCTCTCATCTTCAACTTCCACATAGAAATAATATTTTTCCAGGTAGGTAGAAAAGCTATTCAAAAGAAAAGGTGATCATCAGCTTGCCCTGAAGAGTTCCAGTTACCTTCATTTAAACATTTGAACTAATACTCGGTTTACATCTTAACATAGAAAATTCGCAGCCCTCCCACTTTCTGAGACATTAATGTGTTGTATCACAGTGTTGGGAGGTGACAACTCTCCAGAGAGTACAAGATGGAGGTTACTTAGGCTTGCTACGATTTATGTGAAGTGCGATCTCTGCTCCATCTGAGTGTTCTTCACAGTCCAGAATGTTCAGAGATGCAGAACTTGGTCTGAATGCAGCACAAGTCTGTGTGCTGTGACCAAATGGTCACCTACTTCAAGAGGGGCTTGGGATATATTGAGAAGACAGTTGGTATTAATTGACTTCTTGTCAGCTTTTGACACTTCATAAAATTATTCATTAGTTTTCCCTCAATTCTCTTTCCAGTGTTTGCACTTACTTAACTTGGAATTGTGATAATCATTGCCACATTTTCATTGTAGTTAAATCTTAATCATGAAACCCATGGACCTATAAAGTTCAAAAACTTTAATACCTGTGTTGGACAATGTTTACTATGCCTCTCAGGTACAGCAGATACGGATTACCCAGAATTCTTTTTATCTGTTACTTTTAAGCCTGGAAGCGTGCAGTTATCTTGTGGTAGGATGTTCAGCCTTGAGATAGATGGAGCCGTGAGGATACCAGCTGTGGTTAAAGTTTCTCTCTTCAGAAGCTAGCGTTTTGCCCTCTTCCATGCTTCTTAGCTGTTTATGTTTCTTTTTAGACTTCACTATTTTTTGGTGTTGAGGATTAAACTTCAATTTTAATTATACAAAGAATTAACAGACTTAACATTTTAACTTTACCTGTGCGCAGACCATTTTACAAGGAAAACCCCCAACTGCCGTGCTAGCACTTCCAGGTAGCAATGTAACATCTACAGGTTTACTGAGTTGTTCTGTGTCTACATGGAGAGGATTGTCTGCCAAAGCAGTATTGCAATGCCATTCTTCTAACTTTGTATCTGGCACAGAGGAGGGCTTTATTCTTTTAGATAAATAGATGCTAGAGCAGAGAGTAGTGAATCGTGAGAAGGCAGGAGTTTGTAAACTAATCTTTGTATGTTAGAATGGAGAAACATAGATTGTCTTTTATAATTAAAGCAGGCACTTACTTAACATGCAGGTGAAGCTTGTGGTCCTATTAAGAGCACTATTAGAAACCTGACTACCCACATACAAGACAGCTACAAATATGTCTCATTAAAATTTTATAGAGCCCTAACAGGTGGGCTAGAAAGAAGGGAGTAGAAGCATACGTGTGCCTGAGAGCACAGAGCTGATAGCAGACCTGAGATATGACACTGGAGGCTCGATTCACCTCACTGAATTATGAAGAAGGCAATGGGTTTTGGGCATGTGATGGTTTGGATTTTGAATGTTTCATAGAGGTCCATGTATTAAAGTTTTGGTCAGCAGAGTAGTCCCACAGGGAGATAGTGGAACCTTTAATAGGTGTAGCCTAGTGGAAGGACTTTCAGTTTTTTAAGATGTGGCTTGAAGGGAACTGTGGACTGCAATGCCTCTTCCCTCTTTTGTTCTTGACCATGAAGTAAGTGGGTTTGCTCTATCATGTTCCCCTGCCCTGATGGTCAGCATACCCCAGGTCATAAGCACTGGGGCCAAGCAATCACAGTCCTGAACCTCTAAAATGATGAGTCAAATAAACCTTCTTCCTTTATCAGTTGATTGCCATCATATAATAAAACTGATTGCTTTATTATAGGCATAGAATGTTGATTAACAAGCAGAATTCAGAGAAGCAGCTTACAAGGTCAGCCAGCCTTTATGGTACTTGGCTATTCTCTCCATCATGGTTGTAGGTCTGTTCTCCAAAGTCTAGTTGCTAATTCAGAGACTCCTCTGAATTCTGGTGTCTTAGTTAGGGTTTCTATTGCTGTGAAGAGACATCATGACTATGTCAACTCTTAAAAGGAAAACATTTAATTGGGGTGGTTGGTTTACAATTCAGAGGTCCAGTCTATTATCATCACAGTGGGGAGCATGGCAGCCTACAAACAGATGTGGTGCTGGCTACGTTGTGATCAGAAGGCAACAAAAGTTGAGATTCTGGGCAATATCATGAGCATAGGAAACCTCAAAGCCACCCCCACAGTGACACTCTTCCTTTCACAAGGCCACACCCTTTCCTACAAAGCCATGCCTCCTAGTAGTGCCACACCCTATAAGATTATGGGGGCCAATTACATTCAAACCACCATACCTGGGATGGAGAAACTCACAAGGCATTTAAGATGATTGGATAGGAATGTTCAGATAGGAAAACAGCTGTGGAGAGTCAGTCTCCACCCACACTCTTGTAGCCTCTGGCTTCACTTATTCTAAATGGTTTGTTCATCCATTACAAACTGTATTAGTTGTTAAAAGTTTTCGAATCTTATTTTAGTTGTTTAAATATGAAACACTGTATTGTTTTGGTAATATTTTCTTTCTCTCAGGGTAGATATAGTAGACACTGAAAATTGAAACAAACCTGTGAATAGAAGTGAGAAGACTTGGGACAGTGAATCAGGTGGCAGAATATCTGGAAGCTTCATGAAGACACAGATGGCTGATGAAAACGGCTGTGACAGGGAGTTTCTGCCAGACATCTCATGACATTTATTACTAAATAAATGTAAACTTCTGAAAACATACTGTGCATGTAAAATCATGTAAAATGTTCTTATTTCAGCAATACCTAATCTTCCCTTCCTGCTTATAAATAATTTAAAATTTCAGTTTTGCTCTTAAATGGTTTTATCTTTTATAAATATTGTCAGGGAATCACTAGGAAAACTTGGTGCGAGAGAATTTCCCTTTGTTTTAAAAAAAAGAGGGGGAAGTGGTGCTGGAGAATTGTCTGTATTCTGTCAATCATGATTTAAATAAACACTGATTGGCCATTAGCCAGGATGTATAGGTGGGACAACCAGATAGAAAGTAGAGGCGGAGCAAGGAGAATAGGAGAATTCTGGGAAGCTGGAAGCTCTCTCGGCACTCCTGCCCAGACCACCGAAGAAGCAGGATGTGACCTGCCCCACTGAAAAAGGTACCGAGCCATGTGGCTAACATAGATAAGAATAATGGGTTAATATAAGTTATAAGAGCTAATAAGAAGCCTGGGCTAATGGGCCAATCAGTTTATAACCTAACATAGAATCTCTGTGTGATTTTCTCTGGGACTAAATGGCTGGGGGACCGGGCAGGATGAAAACCCTGACAAGATGGCCCTTATGTTACAGAAACTGAAGGTATGAATAGCTCCTGGTTCACAGATAAGTTCATGTGAACTATTTTTTAAAGTCAGTAATACCATAAAGGAGAGTTAAGAAATATAAAATTAATACTAAAGGCTGGAATATAATGAGAAGATACTACGTCACAGGTGTGGTCCAAATAAAGAAGCATTAAAGTTGAGCCAGTTACTAAACTCAGTGCTAAAGCACAGCAATTGCTTTTATACTATAGGAAGCAACCATAATGAGGAAATGACTGTCTTCAAACTGCAGCAACTTTGCAGGTGGAAGTGGGAGCTTGTGGAATATTAAAGCTAGACGTGCTAGACGTCTCAGCTGTAGAACTTTGTAATTGAATATAGGCTGTTAACTTTTGCATACACAACCTAATATTTACAGTTTCATATTTTTTAAATGATGTCAGATTTTATCTTTGAACCACAAAAAAGTACATGGAAAGTATGAATGCATTAGCACTGTGGTAGTTTGAATGAAAATGGCCCCATAGGCCCATAGGGAATGGCACTATTAAGAGGCCTTGCCTTGATGGAGTAGGTGTGGACTTGTTAGAGGAACTGTATCATTGAGGGTGGGCTTTGAGGTTTCAGAAGCTCCAGCCAGACTTAGTGGCTCAATTTCTCTTCCTACTGCTTGCTGACCAAGATGTAAAAATCTCAGCTCCTTCTCCAGCACCATTTCTGCCTGCCTGCTGCCATGCTTCCTGCTGTGACTAAACCTCTGAACTGTAAGCCAACCTGTTTTAGTTTGGGTTTTATTCCTATGAAGAGACACCATGACCACAGAAACTCTTTTTAAAAATTTTATTTATTCTATGTGTCTATTATATCATGTATCTTTTTATAGTATTATTTATTTATTTATTAAAACAATCTTGTCACATTTTACATATCTATTCCAGTTCCTACTCCCTCCCCTGAACCTGACCCCCCACCTTCTCCCACCTCACCTACCAATCCACTTTCTCTTCTGTGAGGTTCAGTGTAGTTGAATTTATGTTGAGGTCTTTGATCCATTTGGATTTGTGTTTTGTGCATGGGGGTAGATATGGATCTATTTGCATTCTTCTACATGTTGACATCAGTTATGCTAGCACCATTAGCTGCGAAATATAGGTTAATAGATAATTATCTATAATAATCAAGTATGTAGTCATGTTAGGTTTTTTAGATATATAGAGATATATTTCAGTTAGATAGTTATTCTTCAAATCTCCCAGAGACATTCAGAATATGGTATTTAAAATGTTTTTATGACAATGAGACACATCTGCTCCTGGCAGCACCAATAACTTCAAGAGGAGGATGGGCACCAAAGAATCTTATGGTTCGCTAGCCATTTGGGCAAGAAACTGCTCTTGCCTGGACTGCTTGATGTTATGCTGTATAAAGTGGACATGCAGGACCCACCGAAAAATGGCTGCTGAACTTGCCTAAAGGTGAGATGGTCCTTTGGGGTTCCTGCTTCATGAAAGAGTCTGCCAGACCTGCAGGACACAGAAGAAAGCAACTGATGGACTCTGCCATTACAAAGCAGAACAGATCTTCAAATTTCCTGCTTCATGGAAAAGTCTGCCAGATATTATGGGCCTATGGGCTGAAGATGGATGCCCCAACCATACAGAACAACTTTGGTGACTGCCCATGTAGGAAGATGTCTCTTTCAATTCTAGTTTTGGAAGTTGCTTACAATGCACATCCTGTTCACTTAGTTAATAGTATATCCTTCTGGTTCTTTGATGGGGTTGAAGAATAGATAGGTATAATTATAGTTTTCCTTAGTTATGATAAAAGATAAAGTAGATATAAATATTGTAACTGTAATTCTTGCTTGATACCTGCTTTTTTATAGTTGAAATCTTTCTTTTTATTTAGACAGAAATGGGGAGATGATGTAGGATTCCCCTCTGTATACTCTGAATACCATTGGTTAATAAAGAAGCTGTTCTGGTCCTGTGATAATGCAGAATAGAGCTAGGTGGGGAAAACTAAGCTGAATGCTGGGAGAAAGAAGACAGAGTCAGAGAGAAGCCATGTAGCCCTGCTGGAGAGAGACACCAGATGGAAACTTGCTGGTAAGCCACAGTCATGTGGTAAAACACAGATTAATAGAAATGGATTAATTTAAGATGTAAGAATTAGCCAGAAATACATGTAAGCTATTGGCCAAACAGTATTGCAAATAATATGGTTTCTGAGTGATTATTTCAGGTCTGGGCATCTGGGAATGAACAAACGGCCTCCAACAACAATAAGGTAAAATAAAAGGGCAAAGACTCAAGAATCTCATTATGAAAGTTGCAGTGTGACACCATGATTCATGCTGTGTACCAATTTGTCCATACATCTTTACTTGCAAGTCTTTATTGCAAAGAATCATTGGTCTGGTTTGAGGTTTCTGCTTTCTACAACCCTATCAACACTGAACACTTGCTTGGGATCCTCCAGGATATTATGTTGTTGCCCTATGTTGTAGAGATCCTGCAGCTTTGGATCTGCAGGTCATGTCCCTTCACATGCTCTAGAAGATCATATATGGGGTGGATGATGGAATGGACCAAGTCATATCCTTGGGTCTGAGCCTCGGCAGCCATAGAGTTGGTCCACCAGATGTGAAATGGGGACAGCTCTCTCATGCTTACAACTTTGCAGCTGACCCACCCACACTGCTCTACAGGGTTAGCTTTCCACTCCAATGATCACAAGGCCAGTTTTCCCATCTGTCCCAAACATTGATGGGCTTGTTGTGCATGGGAGGAGGGCAACTTTCCTTTGCCCATGCCACCACAAGACAGATGGGCAACTGGGACAGCTTGCCCATACTCGCAATTTCAGGACTGGCTCACTCTTACTTGCCTTGTAAGTTGGCCAGGTGTAGGGCCTGCTTTTATGGTTATTGCAGCTGGTGAGGTCAGGGATAGTTCTCTCACTCTGATTATAGGACCATCTCTCTCACCTGCCACAGGCCATACCCACCACAAGAGATGAGAAATGGTGAGCGCTCGCCTGTTCTCACAGCTTCAGGGCTGGCTCACCTACACCTGAGCTAACAGGTGGACTCTAGTGTAGGGTCTGCTCTCCCAAGTGTTGCAGCTGGGACAATGGCAACTCATATAAAAGAATTTTATTACATTTAATTGGGGTTTGCTTACAGTTCAGAGGTTTGATCCATTATCATCATGGCTGGAAGCATGGTGGCATGCAGGCAGAAATGGTGCAGAAGAGGCACCTGCAAGTTCTGACTTGAGCTTCTGAAATCTGAAAGCCCATCTTCCAGTGCCATACTTCTTCTAGCAAGGCCAAACCTCCTAATTGTACCACACCCCATGGATTTATGGAGGCCATTCTAACTCAAACCACCACACAGTCCCAATTAAATGCTTCCTTATAAGAGTTCCTGTTGTCATGGTGTTTATTCAGAGCAATAGAAACCCTAACTAAACCCTAACAAACACCTTCATTTCATTTAACAATTTTGTTAATTATTATACATGGCTATGGAATACATTATAATAAGTACTTCAACAGATATATTCAATAATAATGAAGAAAGAAAACACAAGTTATAGCTATTTAAACTTAAAAACTAACAAATAGAAGTTGTATGTATTTATGAGGTACAATATTTTATTCAGTATGTGTATACAGTGTGTATTGATCCAGGCAGGGTAATATTTCTGTATTCTTATCATTACTTTGTATTTGTAGCTTGTAGTAGGTCATTGGCATTTATGTGCCTTATTGTGTTGAAGAATGCCACTACTGTGGTTAATTACTGTTATTTGTGCTTTGCTCCTATATTCCATCCTTCCCATGCATCCTAGCCTATAGTAATTAGCATTTACACTGTTAATGTTTTCAGCGCCCTCATATGATGGAGAACATCAAGCATTTGTCTTTGTGTCTTACTTACCTCACTATAATGTGCTCCTGTTTCTTCTGATCTGCAGAAAATGATAAGGTTCTGCTCATTTTTATGCCCAAATAATATTCTATTATGTCAATACTATTTTAATACCATTTTAAATTTCTGTGTCCTGTTATGATGGGCATCTTTGTCAGTTCCACGTTAGCTGCTGTGAGCAGTGCTACAGCAACATGGGCACCCGGAGGGACGGCTCTATTATAAGGATGAAAAATTAAGCTTCAGACAGGCAGGTGATTTGCTGAAGTAGAAACAAGTGACAAGTATATAGCTGGAACTCAAGCCTGTTTCCACTGATGATCTCAGCAATAGCTACAATGGAGAGCACACAGTAGGATTCATTTTGCTTCATGATATCATACAGAATTTCAGAAGGGGAGACAGGAGACAGAATATGAATGGATCCTAAAATCATAGCTTTAGGAAATAAGTATTTGGTGGGACAAAGGCTAAATACATCCAGTCTTCATTTAACCAATCTTCACTGACCTGAGAGATGGGAGCCAGAGCCAGTGAAAAGGAAAGTCAGATGTGGTGTACTTTTGGGAGCTTTAGGGAGGTAGTCAGATTTCTAAAAGAGACTTAAAAGAACCTCAACTTGTTCTGGAAGTTAAATAATTATATGATTCAATTCTAAAAAGTTTGCTGCTTCTCAGTTTGTCCTCACTAGCAGAAATGATTTTGCAAACTCAGACCTTCTCATTATTAATTTTACTCTACTCTAACATATACCATGTAGATGTTAATATTATAAGGAAGGGAGGCAGGCAGAGAGTGAAAGGAGGGAAAGGAGAAAGAGAAAGAGAGGGTAACTATTCAGAGAAAATTGCCTATGGCCTTTATATGATTTTGCAAACTCAGACCTTCTCATTATTAATTTTACTCTACTCTAACATATACCATGTAGATGTTAATATTATAAGGAAGGGAGGCAGGCAGAGAGTAAAAGGGAGGGAAAGGAGAAAGAGAAAGAGGGGGTAACTATTCAGAGAAAATTGCCTATGGCCTTTATATGATTTTGATTAAGTTTAAATTTCCTGACCCAATGGTCTTAAGACTCAGCGCCATTCCTCAGTTTGGTCTCAAAGGATGTCTTTAGGGGTAATTCCCCCTCAGTGCAGTTATTCTCAGAGCTTCCCTCATGGATCATGGTGGTCTGTTCACTTTTCTGAGTTACTCGGAAAATCATAACTTTCCCTTTTTCCTCTATTCATTTCTTTCAGATTTTGGTAAAATTTGGGCATGCTTTCCCAGACACCTTGGGCTTCCCCTTTTCTCTGGCACACATCCTTTGCTTGTCTGCCACATGCCAGTTGCTGATCCCCATAACTGAACCTGCTTGTTGTCTTAAAGGCACAGCCCTTTCGTTTCCTCTTCCCTGTCTCCCTCCTGGCAACTCCCGGCACATACAGGTTACCTCCCAGGTGTTTTCCTGTCAAACAAAACTGTTCTTGAGCTTCCTTCGAACTTTGTTTCTAAATTCTTTGATTAAAGGGAACAAGAACCCAAAGAAGGAACCCCGACTTCCCTGGTTACACTGACCAGGAGTCCTTATGGATGAAAGTCTTTTAGACATCTATTTCTACAACAGTGAGCTTGTATCCAGGCTGAAGATTTGTTCTGGCAATGTCTTTACAGCTTCCTTAAACTTTACAAAAATTCTTCAGTAGCCCCTGCAGAGTCATTGATTATTTTTACATGACATAATGATAAGTGACCTTTGAGTGACTGGAATCACCCAGTGTTAGAATCCCAGCATTATTCTGATTCCCCCTCCCCCAGCTTGCTAGCATTCAGACAAACACCTAGCCAGCCCAGGGGTCCTCTGACTGTACATCACTATGTCAATTGTTGCATTGCTACTTCAGTGATTGTTAATTCCTGTTATTCTTGGTGGTAGTGTTTGTGTGTTTCCCTTCTTTGGGGTTTGTTGGTGTGAGGTGTGAGGTTATCTGTTGCCTGTGATTTTGTGGGTACAGCTAACTTCCTTGGGTTGGAGTTTTTCTTCTAGTACTTTCTGCAAGGCTGGATTTGTGGATAAGTATTGTTTAAATCTGGTTTTGTCATGCAATATCTTGTTTTCTCCACCTATGGTAATTGAAAGCTTTGCTGGGCATAGTAGTCTAGGCTTGAATCCATGGTCTCTTAGTGTCTGCAGCACATCTATCCAGGACCTTTTGGCCTTCAGAGTTTCCATTGAGAAGTCAGGTATAATTCTGATAGGTCTGCCTTTATACGTTTCTTGGCCTTTTTCCTTTGCAGCTCTTAATATTATATCATTATTTTGTATGTTTAGTATTTTGATTATTATATGGTGAGGTTACTTTTTTGTTCTAGTTTATGTGATGTTCTGTGGACTTGTACCTTTATAGGCATATCTTTCTTGAGTTTGGGAAAGTTTTCATCTATGATTTTGTTAAATATATTTTCTGTGCCTTTGTTCTGGAGTTCTTCTCCTTCTTCCATCCCTATTATTCCTAGAATTTGTTATTTCATGCTGTCCCACATTTCCTGGAAGTCTTGTGTTAAGGATTTTTTTATTTAACATTTTCTTTTTTAAATTTTTTTCATATTCTTTTATTTTTTTTTCATTCAAAAAATTTACATTTCCTCACCTTCTCCCAGTCCCCTCCTGCTCCCCCCACCCCACCTCCCTCCCCCTGCATCCTTAAAAGAGGGCATGGTACCCTGCCCTGTGGGAAGTCCAAGGCCCTCCCCCCTCCATCCTGGCCTAGGAAGGTGTGCATCCATATAGACTAGGTTCCCAAAAAGATAATACATGCAGAAGAGATAGATCCTAGTGTCATTGTTGATGGCTTCTCAGTCTGCCCCCATTGGCAGCCACATTCAGAGAGTCCAGTTTGATCATATGCTCATTAGTCCCAGTCCAGCTGGCTTTGGTGAGCTCCCACTAGATCAGGCACACTGTCTCAGTGGGTGCATCAGCCCCTCACGGTCCTAACTTCCTTGGTCCTCTTCTCCCATCTTCTGCTCTTTAACTGGATCTTGGGAGCTTAGTCCATTGCTCTGATGTAAATGTGGGTCTCTGTCTCTAGCTCCATCCATTGGATGAAATTTCTATGGTGATGATGAAGATGTTCACCAATGTGACTATGGGACAAGGCTAGTTCAGGCACCCTCTCCTCTGCTGCCCAAGGACCTAGCTGGGGACATCCCCATGGACACCTGGGATCCCCTCTAGAGCCAATTATCTTGCCAATCCTAAAATGACTCCCTTAATGTAGATATCTAATTCCCTTCTCCAATACCCACCTTTCCTCCATCTCCACCCTCCCACTCCCCCAAGCTGTTTCCAGTCCTTCCCTTCTCTCTTCTCCTTCCCCCCTCCCCTTGCCCCACTCTCCCTACCCCCACCTCTATCCCCATCCCCGTGTTTCCAACTTTTGCCTGGCGATCTTGTTTGCTTCCTATTTCCAGGAGGATCTATATATATTTTTCTTTGGGTTCACCTTGCTATTTGGCTTCTCTGGGCTTGTGAGCTTGGGGTAATACTAACCAAGGGAGTGAAAGATCTATTTGACAAGAACTTTATGACCTTGAAGAAAGAAATCGAAGAGGATACCAGAAAATGGAAGGATCTCCCATGCTCCTGGATTGGTAGGATCAAAATAGTAAAAATGGCAATTCTACCAAAGGCAATCTATAGATTCAATGCAATCCCCATCAAAATCCCAACAAGATTCTTCATAGACCTTGAGAGAACAATAACTAACTTTATATGGAAAAACAAAAAGCCCAGGATAGCCAAAACAATCCTATACAATAAAGGAACTTCCAGAGGCATTAACATCCCTGACTTCAAACTCTATTACAGAGTGACAGTAATGAAAACAGCTTGGTATTGGCATAAAAACAGAGACGTTGACCAATGGAATTGAATCGAAGACCCAGAAAGTAATCCACACACCTATGAACACCTAATTTTTGACAAAGAAGCTAAAATTATACAATGGAAAAAAGAAACCATCTTCAACAGATGGTGCTGGTATAACTGCATGTCAACACGTAGAAGAATGAAAATAGATCCACGTCTATCCCCATGTACAAAACTCAAGTCCAAATGGATTAAAGACATCAATATAAATCTGACCACACTGAACCTGATAGAAGAGAAAGTGGGAAGTGGTCTTCAATGCATGGGCACTGGAGACCACTTCCTAAATATGACCCCAGTAGCACAGACACTGACAGAAACTATAAATACATGGGACCTCCTGAAACTAAGAAGCTTCTGTAAAGCAAAGGACACAGCCAATAAGACAAAAAGGCAGCCAACTGAATGGGAAAAGATCTTCACCAACCCCACATCAGACAAAGGACTGATCTCCAAAATATATAAAGAACTCAAGAAATTAGACATTAAAATTCTAAATAACCCAATTAATTGGGGTACTGAACTAAACAGAGAATTCTCCACAAAAGAATCTCAAATGGCCAAAAGATACTTAAGAAAATATTCAATGTCCTTAACTATCAGGGAAATGCAAATCAAAACAACTTTGAGATACACCTGTCAGAATGGCTAAGATCAAAAACACCAATGACAGCTTATGCTGGAGAGGATGTGGAATAAGGGGAATACTCATCCATTGCTAGTGGGAATGCAAACTTGTACAACCACATTGGAAATCAGTATGGTGGGTTCTCAAAAAATTGGGAATGAACCTACCTCAGGATCTAGCAATATCACTCTTGGGAATATACTCAATAGGTGCTCAATATTGCTAAAAAAGCCTTTGTTCAACTATGTTCATAGCAGCATTATTTGTAATAGCCAGAACCTGGAAACAACCTAGATGCCCCTCAACTAAAGAATGGACAAAGAAAATGTAGTACATTTACACATTAGAGTACTACTCAGAGATTAAAAAAAAACAATGACATCCTTAATTTTGCATGCAAATGGATGGAATTAGAAAACACTATCCTGAGTGAGGTAACCCAGACCCAAAAAGATGAATATGGGTTATACTCACTCATAAGTGGATACTAGTTATAAACAAAGAACATTGAACCTATAGTTTATCCTCCTAGAAAAGCTAAGTAATAAGATGAACCCAAAGAAAAACATATATAGACCCACCTTGAAATTGGAAACAGACAAGATTGCCTGACAAAATTGGGAGCATGGGGGAGGGGGAAGAAGGGAGGGTAGAAGGGGAAGAGAAGGAGAAAAGGGGAGAGTTGAGGAGAACTTGAGGGAATAGGATAGTTGAGATGGAGGAAAGACAGAGATGAGAGCAAGGAAAGAGATATCTTCATTGAGGGAGCCATTATAGGGTTAGCAGAAACCTGGCTCTAGAGAAATTCCCAAGAATCCACAAGGATGACCCTGCCTAATACCCTAAGCAATAGAGGAGAGGGGGCCCAATCTTGACTTGCCATGTATTCAGACTGATCTTAAATATCACCGTAGAACCTTCATCCAACAACAGATGGAAACAGAGGCAGAAACCCACATTGGCGCACTGGACTGAGCTCCCAAGGTCCAGCTGAAGAGTGGAAGGAATGAGAATATGAACAAAGAGGTCAAGACCATGATGGGTCCATCCACTAAAACAGTTTACCTTAGCTAATAGTAGCTCAACAACTCTAGCTGGACTGGGAAGGAATAAGCATAGTACCAAACTAGTCCCTCTGAATGTAGTTGAAAGTTGCATGGCTGAGGCAGACTGAGGGGCCACTGGCAGTGACACCAGGATTTATCTCTACTACATGTACTGGCTTTTTGGATCCTATTTTCTTTGGATGTATACCTTGCTCAGCCTAGATATAGTAGGGAGGGCCTTGGCCCTTCCACAAAGCAATGTGCCTTACCCTCTTTTAGGATTAAATGGGGGTGGGGTGGGAGGGTGTGTGAAGGGAATAGGAGGAGGGGAGGAACTGGGAATTTGTATTGATTTTTTTAAATCTAATAAATTAAAAAATGGAAAAAAGATTTATTTTAACGTATGTGTTCCATGTATGTGCGTGTATGCCACATATGTATAGATTCCCTCAGAGGTTGGAAAAAGTTATCAGATCCCTTACAACTGGAATTACAAGTGGTTGTGAGCTCCTAACTCAGGTTCTGGGAATCAAACTTGGGTCTTCTGAAAGAGTATAAAGTCTTCTTCACTGATGAATCTTCTTAGTGTTTCAACCTTTGGACCAATTTGCTTTTTAAATTTTAAAAAGTTTAGTTGAAAAATGTGTGCGACTGTTTTGCCTGCATGTGTACTGAGTACATGCTGGAACTGTATTCTCAATTGAATTTAACAGAAGTTACCTATTATAATATAGCCAAGCCCAGTCTTCTCCACAAAATATTCATATATGGGAGTCTAGAACTGTAATACATTGTTTGAACCATTAGCCTGATATTTAAAATGGAAGAAAGAAAATGGCCCCCAAAGGAAGGGAGTGGCCCTATTAGGAGCTTTGGCTTTGGTGGAATAGATGAGGTCCTGGAAGAAGTGTGTCAATGTGGAGGTGGGCTTTGAGTTCTCCTATAAGCTAAAGATATTGCTCAGTGTCTCAGACCACTTCCTGTTACCTATGAGTCAAGATGTAAGAACTCTCAGCTCCTTCTCTAACACCGTGTCTGCCTGCATGCTGCTTTGCTTCCAGCCATGATAATAATGGATTAAACCTCTGAACTGTAAACCAGCCTCAGTTAAATGTTTTCCCTTACAAGAGTTGTTATAGTCATGGTCTCTCTTCACAGCAATAGGAACCCTAAGTAACACACACACATACTATTTTGGTTTCATGAATCCTTCTCTTTAAGCTGGATTGTATCCTAATGGTGGCAACTTCTGTCTTCTGTGTCTTTGCTCTGTCCTGAAGATAATAGCAATGCAATCCCCACCTCAAAACTGCTTCCATTTTTGCTGTCAATATCCCACCCCCCCTTTCCTTCGCTCCTTCCCCCTCCCCCTCCCTCTTTCTCTTCTCTTTTGATTGTTTTCAGAATGGAACTCAGGACTGCATGTGCTAAACATATTACTAGTCTTTCTATGATGGAAGCAGTCAGGGCCAGGGCCAGAGAATTGCTCTGCAGCTCTTCCAAATGAAAAATGGTTGATATCTTTTGTCATAATTTTGGCATATTGTGACTCTTAAAGTCAGAATACATTAGAATATGAACTTTAAAGCATTTATACCACAGGATAGAGTTTCTGTGACTAAACCTAAAGAAATGTGTGACAGGTTATATACCTTTTTAGATATCTCATTTCCATTTAGTGGGCATTTATATTTCAGGGCTGGTTAGGAAACTGTGTTTATCTATTCATGAAATTGTGGTTCTCCTCTTTGCAAACTATCTGTTGACCCTATGTTCTTTATAAAGGTATTTATGGACTTCAGAGGTATCTACAGAGTTTCTAAGTAGGGTAGTGAGCTTTAGAAGTAGATATAGAAATCATTATTCAGCATGTGTATGTAATGCCATAGAAATGTATACTTGAAAGTATTACAAGTTTATTAAAAGTGTCTCTTTTCTTAGCTTACCTGGGACTTGCTGGCTGGTTGTCCACACAACTCTGTCTTACAGTAGTCACAATATTCATGGCTGTTCTAAGCCAAGGGTTTGTTCTTCACGTTAAACCACCAAGGTTTGCAACCTAAGGAAAAAACATAACTTTTCCTTGGAGTTCAGAAACTTTATTTTTTTAATCCTACTTTTGCAACATTCTCTTTGTGATTTCCTTGTTATTTTTAGCTTTTTGAAAAGTTTCTCTGTTTTTTTTTTCTGTCCTTCCTTTTTTGACTACTTCATGTTCTTTATGCACAGGAAGGGGCAAGGTTGTTTGATTACCCAGTAAATCATTCACCAATATGCTCACCACAGGTAGAGAGTTTTCATCTTTTGGAACATGCTGGTGTGTGGTAGTAAATGTGTAAATACCTGGAGTGGTTGTATAGCTATACATCTCCATGTTCAGTCTGTGAAGAAGTGGGATCCAGGAAAAAAAATGAGTGGGTGATCTTTTTAGCATGGATACCATTTGAGACCAAGTGACTGCTTGTATAGTGCTGACATCTATACTTAAAGATAAGCAATGGTATAATAATGCATCCTTCATAAAGACATTTACTTTGGGGTATATTTCAAAGTTTTATTGAAATGTGGAATAATGGTCTTGTATACTGTGTAAAGACTTGCCACTCATATTGGTTTAATGAAATGCAATTGGCCAGTACCAAGGCAGGAAGAATAGGTGGGACAACCAAACTAGGAGAATTCTGGGAAGAAGAAAGGCAGAACATCAGTCACCAGCCAAATGGAGAGGAAGCAAGATGAGAATGGCTTACTGATAAAAGGTAATAAGCCACATGGCCAAACATAGATAAGAATTAAGGGCTCAGTGTGAGCAGCCCCAAGCAAGCAACCTCTGTAGAAGCAAGAGTGAATGACCCCCAGGATAGAAAAGTGACACCAAGGAGTGCCAAGAGATTTCCGGGAACACCAAGTGACCACCAGGTGACTAGAACTGTAGCCCTTACTGCACCAGGAGGAGCAACTATCTGAGCCTTGGATCCACTGGCACCTGGAAGATTGATCACCAGATACAGCCCCAACTATACCAATCAGAGGAAAAGATGGATAGACAAGGTAAGAACACATTCAACACCACAAAGAACAACATGACACCAGCAAAAACTAGTGGTTCTACAAAACATGACTTGAACCCCCAAATATAGATGAAACAGAAGAAAGTGGCTTAAAAATAGGAGAATGTTTGAGACCCTTAAAGGGGAAATGAAAAATTTCCTCAAAAACTGGAGGAAAAGACAAACAAAAAATTAAAAGAAATCAACAAACCCCTTAAAGAAAACCAAGAAAAAGTAATCAGATGAAAGAAACAAATCAAGACTTGAAAACTGAAATAGAGACAATAAAGAAAACACATGCCGGGGGAATTCTGGAAACAAAATATGAGAAAACGATTAGGAACCACAAATGTAGATATAAACAGCAGAATACAAGAGATGGAAGAGAGAATCTCAAGCACTGAAGATACAATAGAGGGTGGGTGATCTTTTTAGCATAGATCATTGGTCAAACAAAACATTAAATCTAATAAAAGCTTAACACAAAATATCCAGGAAATATGGGACACCATGAAAAGACCAAACCTAAGAATAATTGGGATAGAATAAGAAGTCCGACTCAAAAACACAGAAAATATATGCAACAAAATCACAGAAGAAAACCTTTCTAACCTAAAGAGAGATATGCATATGAAGATACAAGAAGCTTACAGAACACCAAATAGACTGGATCAAAAAAAAGTCCCCTCACCACATATTAATCAAAACACTAAACATACAGAACAAAGAAAGAATATTAAGAGCTGTAAAGGAAAAAGACCCAGTAACATATAAAGGCAGACCTATAAGGATTACACATGACTTCTCCATGGAAACAATAAAAGCCAGAAGGTCCTGGTCAAGCATTATGCAGACATTAAAAGACCACAGATGCCAGCATAGACAAAGCTTTCTATCATCATAGGACAAAACAAGATATTCCATGACAGAACCAGATATAACCAATACCTAGCCACAAGCCCAGCCCTATACAAAGTATTAGAAGGAAAACTCCAACCCAAAGAAGTTGGCTATATTCACAAAAAACACAGACAATAGCTAATCTTATAGTACCAAAACCTGAAGAAGGGAATAGCACACACAATAACATCATCAACAACAAAAACTAAAGTGACAAAAACTAGCAATCATTGGTCATTAATATCACTTAATATAAATGGACTCAACTCACCTATAAAAGACACAGGCTAACAGATTAGATATGAAAACAGAACCCATCCTTCTGCTGCATACCAAAAACACGCCTAAATCTTAAAGACAAATATCGCCTCAGAGTAAAGGGTTGGGAAAAATGTTCAATGAAATGGACCTAAGAAACAAGTGGGTGTAGTTATCCTAATATCTAAAATAATAGACTTCAAACTAAAATCATTCAAAAGAGACAAAGAAGGACATTTCATATTAGTCACAGGAAAAATCCATCAAGAGGAAGTCTCAATACTGAACATCTGTGCCCCAGATACAAGGGTACCTTCACATGTAAAAGAAATACTACTAAAGCGTAAATCATACATTTAAACCCCACACACTAATAGTGGGAGACTTCAACACTCCACTCTCACCACTGGACAGGTCAGTCAGATAGAAAATTAAAAGAAAAATAAGGAAATTAACATGTTATGACTCAAATTGACTCAACAGACATCTATAGAACATTCCATCCAAACATAAAAGAATATACTTTCTTCTCAGCACCTCATGAAACCTTCTCAAAAATTGACCACATACTAAGTAGCAAAGCAAACCTCAACAGATACAAAACAACTGGGATAACCTCCATGTGTCTTATTGGATCACCATGGCTTAAAACTAGAATTCAATGGCAACATTAATTTTAGAAATCCCACAAACACATGGAAAATAAACAATGCTTACCTGAGTCATCAATGGGTCAATGCAGAAATAAAGGAAGAAATTAAAGACTTCCTAAAATTCAATGAAAATGACTGCACAACATACCCAAATCTATGGGATACAATGAAAGCAGTATCTTTAAGAGGAAAGTTCATAGCACTAAATGCCTACATAAAGAGGCTGGGAAAATCCCCCACTAGTGAGTGAACAGAATACCTGATAACTCTAGAACAAAAAGAAGCAAACTCACCCAGGAGAACAAGATGAGAGAAAATAATCAAATTGAGAGCTGAAATCAACAAAATAGAAACAAAGAAAACAATACAAAGATAAAGAGTTGGTTCTTTGAGAAAACCAAGAAAATAGCAAAACCTTTATCCAAACTAACCAAAAGGCAGAGAGAGAATATCCAAAATAACAAAATCAGAAATGAAAAGGGAGACATAAGACCAGATATGGAAGAAATCCAGAGAATCATTAGGTCACATTTTGAAAACCTGTACTTCACAAAATTCAAAAGCTTAAAGGAAATGTACAACTTTCTGGATAAATATCACTTACCAAAATTAAATCAAGACCAGATAAGCAAATTAAATACACCTACAACTGTTAAGGAGATAGAAACAGTCATCAAACATCTCCCAACTCCCCAACAAACCCACTGCCAGATTATTTCTACACAGAATTCTATAAGATTTTCAAAGAAGAAAGAACACCAATACCCCTCAAATTGTTCCACACAGTAGAAACAGAAGGAACATTGCCAAACTTTTAAAAATGAAACTACAGTTACTTTATACCCAAACCACACAAAGATTACAGACTAATCTCACTCATGAACATTGATGCAAAAATACTTAGTAAAATACTGGCAAACTGAATCCAAGATCATATCAGAAAAATCATCCACCATGATCAAATCAGCTTCATCCCAAAGATGCAGGAATCATTCAACATACAAGAAACTGTCAATGTAATCCACCATAGAAACAAACTGAAAAAAAAAAAAACAAACTACATGATCATCTCATTAGATGCTTAAAGAGCTTTTGACAAAATACAACATTCCTTCATGATAAAGGTCTTGGAGAGAGAAGGGATACAAGGAACATACCTAAACACAGCAAGCCATCAGTCAACATCAAACTAAATGGAGAAAAACTCAAAGCAATCCCACTGAAATCAGGAATAAGACAAGGTTGTCCACTCTCTCCATATCTATTCAATATAGTTCTTCAGGGTCTAGCTAGAGTAGTGTGACAACAAAAGGAGATGAAAGGGATACAAATCAGAAAAGGAGAAGTCAAACTCACTATTTGCTGATATAATAGTTTACATAAGTGACCCCAAAAATTCTACCAAGGAACTTCTACAATTCATAAAAATTTTCAGTAATATCACAGAATATAAGATTAACTTTAAAAAATCATTAGCTCTTCTTTATACAGATGATAAATGGTCTGAGAAAGAAATCAGAGAAATATCACCCTTCACAATAGCCACAGATAACATAAAGTATCTTGAAGTAACTCTAATCAAACAAGTGGAAGACTTGTATGAAAAAAACTTTAAATTTTTGAAAAGAAATCGAAGAAGACACCAGAAAATGGAAAGATCTCCCATGCTCCTGGGTAGGTAGAATTAACATAGTAAAAATGGCAATCTTACCAAAAGCAATTTATAGAGTCAATACAATCCCCCATCAAAATCCCAACACGATTCTTCATAGACCTTGAAAGAACAATAATCAACTTCATATGGAAAATAACCATGATAGCCGAAACAATCCTGTATAATAAAGGACTTCTGGAGGCATAACAATCTCTGACTTCAAACTCTACTACAGAACTAAAGTACTGAAAACAGCCTGGTATTGGCATAAAAACAGACAGGAGGAACAATGGAACCAAATCAAAGGACTTGATATCAAGTCACACACCTACGAACATCTGATTTTTGACAAAGAAGCAAAAACTATGTAATGGAAAAAAGAAAGCATCTTCAACTAATGGTGTTGGCATAACTTGATGACAACATGGAGAAGAATGCAAATAGATCCATATCTTTCACTGTGCACAAAACTCAAGCCCAAATGGATCAAAGACCTCAACATTAAACAAACACTGAACCTCATAGAAGAGAAAGTGGGAAGTAGCTTTCAATGCATGGGCACAGGAGACTGCTTCCTAAATATAACCCCAGTAGCAAGACACAAGATGGATACCTATAGGAATGAATGATCTAAAAGAAATTAAGCAAGCTGTCATAACTTATGGTTTGCATTCCGTATTTGCTAGGGAGATGATAAAGATATGAGTTTCTAGCAGCAGGGCAACACCACAAGACTGGCTTCAGTTAGTTTCAGCAGTCCTGGATAATGGGCCCCAGATGATGTTTAGATGTTATTTCAAGGGAGAGACTAAAATTCTAGAACAACAGGGAAAAGCAAAAGGACTTGAGACTTCTCAATATCAAATTCTTGGTGAGAGCACTTATGCTGACCCACAGGTTCAAGCTCTTTACGATGGACAAATCTTGTCCCTATGCCACGAAGCAACCTTAAATGCTTGGGACAGGATTCAAGAACTAGGAAAATATTTGAATCATATACTAGGGTTAAACAGGCCCAGAGAGAACACTTTAGTGACTTTTTACAAAATTTAACTAAGGCTGTACAAAATAGGAGTAATAGACCCAGATGCTAGATGAGTACTTATTGAATCTCTGGCTTTTGAAAATGCCAATTTATAACGCAAAAAGATACTTGGGCCTTTAAAGGTTAGATCAGCACCTATGGATGAATGAATCCTGCATACAATGAACATTGAGACATTTGACTATAATACTGAATCTTGGGTAGAAGAAGCAATTTCCAAAGGAATGAGGAGACATCAAAATGCCAAATGTTTTAATTGTAGTAAAATAGGACATCTGAGAAGTGATTGTAGACAAGGAATTCCTAGGAATATCTCCTCTGGCAATGGTAAGAATGGGAGGACTCAGTCTTCAGGTATATGTAGAAGGTATGGCAAAGGCTGTCATTGGACCAATGAATGCAGATCAACAAATGACAGACAAGACAACCCAAGCCGAAAGTGGCCCAGTCATTCCCAGTAACTGTGGAGGACATATCTCACTAGGAAAAATTCAACAGCCTTCTGTAAAAGACTACACTGTTCTAGATGGTGGCATAAACATGAGGGATAAAAATCAAAATTCCAATAAGAAATAGGAAATGTATATTCTGGAAGACTTCTATAAATGATCAAAGACCAAAGCTAAGAGTGCATATAAATGGCATTGTAATTGTTGGTTTGATAGACACGGGTATGGACATGAGTGTCCTTACTCCAGAATCTTGGCCTCCAAATTGGCGTCTTCAAGAGGCAGATGTTCAATTACTAGGAATTGGGACCATATCTCAAGTTAAAGAAAGCATGAGATGGGTTGACTGTATTGGGCCAGAAGGTCAAAGAGGAAAGCTGAGGCCATATGTGGCAAATATTGCAATAAATTTATGGGGTTGTGACCTGCTACAGCAATGGAATACCCAGGAACTCATAATTCTGGGAAGGATATTATATGGTACTATACACAAAGGTCACCAGCCATTCAGGCTGTACAAGAACATAAAGCAATTAGCAAACCTTTAGAGGTACCAACACCCCTAGATATAAAATGGTTACCTGAGAAACCAATATGGGTTAAACAATGACCACTAACTGAAGAAAAGCTATAGGCTTTAGAACAGCTGGCACAGAAGCAACTAGATGCTCACCATATTGAAGAATCAACCAGCCCCTGGAATTCTCCTGTATTTGTTGTGAAAAAGAAATCTGGTAAATGGAAAATGGTGACAGATCTAATAGCTGTCAATAAGGTAATTCAACCTATGGGCCCTCGACTATCTGGAATTCCTCTGCCTTCTCTATTACCAAAAGGACAGCCTCTTATAGTTATTGATTTGAAAGATTGTTTCTTCACTATACCTTTACAATAAGAGGATAGAGAAAAATTTGCCTTCACAGTGCCTACTTATAATAATTCTCAGCCTATTAGGAGATATCAATGGACTGTCCTTTCAGAAGGAATACTCAATAGCCCCACTCTGTGTCAATACTTTGTCAGCTAGCCATTGTAAATAATATGTAAGCAATTTCCTAAGTCTATAATTTACCATTACATGGATGACATTTTGCTATCTGATTGAAACATAAATACTTTAGAAAGAATGTTTGAGAAGTGTAGAAAGTTTTGCCAAAATGGGGATTACAAATTGCTCCTGAAAAAAATACAGAGAAGAGATTCTGTCAACTACTTAGGTTATAAAATAGGTTTGCAGAAAATTAGAACACAAAAGGCACAAATTAGGAGAGACCAGTTGCAGACTCTTAATGAATTTCAAGGATTGTTAGGAGACATTTCCAGTCTATGACTGGCTGTTGGGATAACACCTGATCTAATAATTCATTTAAACAAAACCTTAGACGGTGATAAAGACTTGAAGAGTCCCAGAGAATTAACAGCTGAAGCAGAAAGGGAATTGACAATTGTTGAGGATAAATTACAGGAGACACATGTGGGTAGGGTGAATCTAAATCTTAATTGTATTCTAGTCATATTGTCCTCCAGAATTTCTCCTAGAGGAATTTTGATGCAGAGGGATGATATTATCTCAAAATGGATCCTTTTACCACATAAACCAAGTAAAAAATTAAAAACTTATTTGGAAAATGTCTCTGAATTAATTATAAAAGATAAATTGAGACTTTGTCAGTTAGTAGATATAGACCCAGCAGATTATAATGCCTTTCACTACTGATGAAATAAAAAAGTTATGGGAAGACAATGAACCATGGCAAAGGGCTTGTGCTAATTTTTTGGGAGAAGTTAGTAGCAATTATGCCAAAAGCAAGAGACTTAACCTTTTAAAGAGAACTTCTTGTATTCTTCCCCAAATTGTACGTGATGCTCCAATAACTGGAGCCTGGACCTTTTATACTGATGCAAATAAATCAGGGAAGGCAAGTTACAATCAGAAGAATTAAGTAAGGTGGAACAAAGCCCTTATAATTCTGTCCAGAAGGCAGAATTACATGCTATTCTCATGGTGCTAAGGGATTTTAAAGAACCTCTTAATATAGTTACTAATTCACAATATGAAGAAAGACTTATCTTGCATATTGAAACAGCTGAATTTATATCAGATGATATAGAATTGACTTCATTATTTATACAGGTGCAAGATATAATCATGAATAGGCTTTGTTCTATATACATAACACAATCCAATCCCATATGGGTCTGCCAGGTCCTCTAGCACAAAATAATGCAGAAATTGATCAATTACTGATTGGAAGCATGTTGCAGGCCTCAGAATATCATAAAAAATCATGTTAATAGCAAAGGTTTAAAGAAAGAGTTTTCTATTTCATGGCAACATGCTAAGGAGATTATAAAGAAATTATAAAGAAATGTCCTTAAGTATCTTTTGGCCATTCGAACATCCTCTGTTGAGAATTCTCTATTCAGATCCTTACCCCATTTTTTAATTGGGGTATATAGAATTTTAATGTCTAGTTTCTTGAGTTCTTTGTATATTTTGGAGATCAGACCTTTGTCTGATGTGGGGTCAGTGAAGATCTTCTCCCATTCAGTAGGTTGCCTTTTTGTCTTA
>PVIU01006999.1:70546-95866 GCA_004026605.1 Ondatra zibethicus | reverse complement strand
ATTCAGCGTTGTGTGTCCCATTTTTGTTATTTCATTTTAGTGCAGGGACCTGCCTCTAGAAGGCAGAATTGGGGTCTGACCTTGAATGGTGTGGGGATATATAGGGCGGTGTGGTGTAGCGACACCTGAAACTCAGTCCCAAGAGTTAGGATGTGTACTCCAGAAATACTCTGTTAAGTCAGAACACAGCAGTACATGTTGGGGTGGAGGTTCCCCAAAAGTTCATATAGACTCAGAAAGGGTTTGCTTATTTAGAAATGCTCCTTGCGGATATTGTCCAATCAAAAAGTGATCATCTTGGATTAGGGTGGCCCCAAAGCTAATGTGACCAGTAAGTGTTTATGCAAAGAAAAATAGACAGACACAGAAAATAGGGTCGTGGCCCAAAGAAGCAGAGGCTGAAGTAATGAATGATGCTTGAGGAAACTCCTGAGGCAGCTGGAGCTGAGAGAGGCAAGGGGCTCTTCCCCTGGAGGAGTTCCAGATGAGGACCTGAGGGCCAGCACCTTAATTTTTGACTCCTGGTCCTTCACTGTGACAGACCAAGTTTCTGTTACTGTTTTTAAACTATTAATTTTAATTGATAAATAATAGCCTTGTATAGTGTCAGATACAGAGCGATGCATACAGGTGTGCAATCAGCACACTAGGGCAATTAGCATGGCTGACGCCTTAAACATGTAGTTACATTTGATATTTATTATTTTTTCCTTCTAAGAACTATATATTTTGAGAATTTCACACACTTAGTATACTTTAATCAAATCTGGCCCCGAATTCCTTTCTCTCCAACTTCTCCCATGTCTCCCACCCCACAAATTTTCCCTTCCGTCTTCATGTACTCTTTAAAAAAAAAACAAATCTCAGAGTTCATCTAGTGCTGCCAGTATGTGTAGGGTCAGCCATTGTATAATGGGCAAGTTACCAGGGGCTGCGACTCTTTCCCCCGCAGGACCCATCGATTGCCAAGAGACCCCTAGCTAGCAGCAGAGCTTTCTGGGTCCCTCCACTATCTGTGACGGCATTTTGATGGGCTTGATCTTGGTCAGGTCTTGTTCGTGTATGTTCAGTCCCTGGATCACATGTGCAACAGCCCTATCATGTCTAGAAAACCCCATCTGCAGCAGTCACCCACAGCCTTTGGCTCTTAAAATCCTCCTGTACCCTCTCCCGTGATGATCCTTGAGCCTTGGCAGGATGTGGTATGATATAGAGGTCCCATCATTTAGGGTTGAACATTCCACAGCCTCTTATTCTCTGCACTTTGATCAGTTGTGAACCTCTGTATTAATCATGACGAGAGCAGAGAGCTACACTGAAGTTTGGGTATGAAGGTACGTATTTATAGACTGATGACATTCTCACTTTGAGGAATGATAGTAGAAGTTTCTGCTCCAGGACCTATAACTTAACCTTGAGTTCTTGGCTCAGTTAACGATATAATTCATGAGTTAAATCTTGTGAAGCAGATCAGAAATCTAATCAGTGTGGTCGATTACTCCCGTAACATTTGTGCCACTATTGCACCAAAGGGCATAGCTTGCCAGGCTGATCATTATTATGGCCTTTTGAGTTTATAGTTGAGTAAGACCAATGACTACTTTTCTTCTTTTCCTCAATAGTGTGCACAGCACCTTCTAACACTATGAAAGCTAGCCAGTGGGGATGATGTTTCAGATCAGTGCCAGCATGATTCTTCCTTGTCCTATGACTCATGTATGTGGTATCTGCAGCAATAATGTCTTAGTATCGAGTTTTAACCAAGAGCAATGTTAAGAGGCTGTATTGGTTTTGGGGGGTCTCTGGCCAACAATTTCAAGGGAAGTATGTCATACCAAACACTGGGCTTTTTGTTTGATAGTCTATTGTTTCTTGGAGAGGCATTATACCCCCATATTGGGCAGCTCCATTTGAACCCTATCTATCTATCTATCTATCTATCTATCTATCTATCTATCTATCTATCTATCATCTATCATAATATGTATTATATAATATCTATTATATATTATATCTATCTATATCTAATCTCTGAAGTAGGATGCAGAATCCTTTGGATATATACACAGGAGTGGTACAGTTGGCTCATGTAATAGTTGTATTTTTAGCTTTTTATTAAAAAATATTTATTTATTATGTAAACAATATTCTGTCTGTATGTATGTCTGCAGGCCAGAAGAGGGCACCAGACCTCATGGTTGTGAGCCACCATGGTTGCTGGGAATTGAACTCAGGACCTTTGGAAGAGCAGGCAATGCTCTTAACCACTGAGCCATCTCTCCAGCCCTATTTTTAGCTTTTTTGAGGGACTTCCACACTGATTGCCATAGTAGCTGAACAAGTATGCATTCCACCAACAGGGCCAAATAAATATAATATAATATTGAACTGCTCTCTATCTATCTATCTATCTATCTATCTATCTATCTATCTATCTATCTAAGATAGGATTTCACATGACTTTTTAAAAGGTGGTCTTCTTTTAAATAAGTGTTAATTATCCCCTCCTCTACTCTGCCCTCGGATTCCCCACTCCACTATCATTTCCTGTGGCATTATTTCTCTTTCACCCTGTGTTCTACTATCTCCCTTCCTTATAAATCTCTCCATGTCCCTTTCTGGTTTCCTGACTTCTACAGGCGCTCCAATTTCAGCACACATATTTAAAGATCTACATATGAGAGCTAGTATGTTTTGTTTGTCCTTATGGGTCTGGGCTGCCTCATTCACAATGATTGTTCCCGACTCCATCCACCCCCCCCTGTAGATTCTATTTCTCTTTACAGCCAAATAACACTCCATTGTGTGCACGCACCACGTTTCCAGAATCGGTTCTTAAGACAATAGATATCGGATCTGCCCCATTTACTGCTTATTGTGGATAGAGCAGCAAAGAGCATTGACAAGCAAGTATCTCTAGAACAGACTATAGAATCCCTTGAGAATATCCCCAGGAGGAGTATTCCTGGATCCTATGGTAAATCTGTTTCCAGCCTTTTAAGGAACCTCCACACTGATTTCTATAGTAGCTGAACCAGTTTACATTCCACCAACAGGGAATAGTTGTTTCTTTTCTCATATCATTTATATAACTCCCCCTTCTCTCTCCTCTCTCTCGGCAGCTATTCTGACTGGGTTAATATGAAATATTAAAGTAGTTTTAATTTGCATTTCCCTGATGGTGAAACATGTTGAACATTAAAAAAATATTTCTTAGCCATTTGTATCTCTTCCTTTGAGTTCTCTCTGTTCAGTTTCATAGCTCATTTTAAAACTGGGTTGTTTTCCTGATGTTTAGTGGTCTAATTTTTTTGTACATTCTAGGTACCAATTCTCTGTCAGATAGACAGTACTCTGTGGGCTCTACTTCATTCTGTTGATGTCATCCTGTGGTGTACAGAAGCCTCTTAGTCTTATGATGTGGATTCCCCTCTGTGTGCTGTGATTACCATTCATGAATAAAGAAACTGCTTTGGACCTATAGCAGGGCAGAACTTAGTTAGGCAGGGAAAGCTAGGCTGAATGCTGGGAAGAAGAAGGGCGGAGTCAGGGAGAAGCCATGGAGCCACTGTTGGAGACAGACACGCTGAAACCTTGCTGGTAGGCCACAAGCCTCATGAAAAAATTATAAAATACTGGAAATAGATTTAATAATAGATGTAAGAGCTGGCTAGCAATACACTTAAGTGATTGGCCAAGCAGTGATTTAAATAATATAGTTTCTGTGTGATTATTTTGGGAGTCTGGGTGGCCGGGAAAACAAACAAGCAGCCTCCTTACTACAATTTTACACAGTCCTATGGCCAATTGTTCTTAATTTATGTGTTAGTGCGGTGCTGTGCAGGAAGCTCTTACCTGTGCCTGTGTTCTGTGTTTTCTCTAGCAGATTTAGAGTATCAGGTCTTACACTGAAGTCCTCCATCCATTTGGGGTGAATTTTGTGTAGGATGAGAAATAAGCATCTGGTTTTATCCTTCTGCATGTAGCTATCCAGTTTATCCATAACTTCTTGTTGAAAGGCTGTCCTTTCTCCTGGAGTAGTTTTTGAAATCTTTGTCAGAAATTAGCTATAGGTTTATGACCATGTATCTGGTTCCTCAACTCTATTCCATTCATAAGTGAGTCTGTTTTTATGCCAGTGACATGCTGTTTTTACTACCATAGCTCTTCAGTGTAATTTAAATTTAAAAATCAGGTATGGTTATGCCCCCAGTAGTTCTTTCATTGTTCAGGATGATTTGGTTATACTCATTGTGTGTGTGTGTGTGTGTGTGTGTGTGTGTGTGTGTGTGTGTGTGTGCGCGCGTGCGCCTTTCTGTATGAGATTTAAGATTTCTTCAGTTTCTGGGAAGAATTGCATTAGAATTTTGATGGCATTACCGTGAATCTGTAGGTTTTTTTTTACTCTTTAGCCATTTTCAGAGTATTAATCTTATCAATCCATAAGATTGTGGCATTTCCATACTCTGGTATCTTCTTCAGTTTCTAACAGTTTTAATGTTTTCATTCTAGAGGTCTCTCACTTCCTTTGTTAGTTTATTCCAAAATATTTTTAAAGTTATTGTGAGAGGGATTGTCCTCCCTATTCCTATCTCTGTCATTGTCTTCAGGAATAGTAGTGACATTCATGGGTTAATTCTATGTTCTGCCATCTTGCTGGAAGTATTTATTAACTGTGGGAGTTTTCTGGTGGAAGGGTTAGATTATACATATAATCATATCATATGTAAATAAGAATACATTAGTGTCTTTCTTTCCTATTTGTGTGCACTTTATCTCTTCTTGTTTGATTTTTCTGGTTAAGACTTTACTCAGTATATTGAACAAGGGAGCGTGGACATAGTTTCTTGTTCCTGGTTTTAATACAAATGCATCAAAGTTGTCTGTTAGTATGATGCTGTCTGTGGGTTTGTTGAAGCTTGCCTTTATTATGTAGCAATATAGCTCCCAAATGTCTAGATTCTCTAGGACTTTTAGCATGAAGAGATGGTGTATTTTGTCGAAGCCTATTTTGAGATGATCATGTGGTTTCTGTCCTTGGATTTATTTATGTAGTGAATTATATTTATTTTTTACATATGTTGGACCATTCCTCTGTCACTGGGATGAAGCTGTCTTGATCGTGGTGGATAATCTTTTTAATGTTTTTTTCTTTGATTCAGTCTTCAAGTATTTGATTAAGTTTTTACATCTATGTTCATCAGAGAGATTTGCCTGTAATTTTCTTTTCTTTTCCTTTCTTTGTTGTGTCTTTATCTGACTTTGGTATCAGTGTAACGCTGGCTTTGTAAAAGGAGTCTGGAATTATTCTTTCCTTTTTCTATATTATGGGATGGTTTGAGAATCACAAGTTTTACTTATTTGTTAAAGGTCTGGCCGGTTCAGAGTCTGGAGTTTTCTGGTTGGGAGATTTATTTATTTATTTAATCATTTCAGTCTCATTCCTTGTGATGGATCTGTTTAAAGTTTTAAACGTCTTCTCTGTTTAAGTTTGATAAGTCATATGTTTTAAGACTTTCATTCAATGACTGAAGTAGTGGTTAAACATACTTTCTGCTCTTGCTGAGGACATGGGCTCAAGCCCTAGCACCTACATAATGCTTCACAACCATCTGTAACTCCAGTTCCATGGCTTTCAAAGACATTTTCTGTCCTCCACAGGCAATGCACACACATGGTGCACATATACACATGAAGTCAAAACACTCAAACACATAAAAAATATGTCTCTTAAAAAAGCTTTAAAAAAGAAATCCATCGACTTTTCAATGTTTTCTCATTTAATAGACTATGGATTTGAAGTATGGACTTAGGTTCTCTGGCTTTCACATCTGTCTGTTTCTCTGTCTGCCTTTGCAGCTCTAATTGTATTAGTCTGGGTCTTCTTTCTCTTTCTTTTGGTTTGTTTGGCTAAAAATTTGTCAATCTTGTCAATATTTTCAAAGAACTAGCTCTTCATTTCATTGATTCTTTGTATTTTTCTCATTTCTATTTTATTATTTTTGTTCTGCTCTTAGTTATTTCTCTCCTTCCAAGGCCTTAGGTGCATCATTAAGTTGTTTATTAGGGTTCTTTCTAACTTTTCGATGGAGGTACTTTAGCTACAAACTTTTCTTGTAGAGGACTACCTTAATTGTATCCCATAGATTTTGGTATATTGTGTTTTCATTTTCATACAATTTTAGGACTTTTAAAATTTCCTTTTTTATTTATTTAGTGATCCATAAATTCATCATTTAATATTGTTTTTTTTCAATCTTTATGACTTGGTAGGCTTTTGATCAGTGCTTGAGGTTCAGTCTTGGGGCTACTCACTGCTGTTGTGCAGTATCCGATGTGATCCTAGCTCAGTCATAGTAAGATATGGCTTCTGGATTCACAAATAAACCATCCGCAAGTTCTTGATGTAGTTCCTCAGAAGTTGAATTTGGAGTACCAGCAAGAACCTGAGATGAGAATAATCAATGGGGTTCACGGACCCTTCGAAAAGGTCTGTAACTGACAGTGTTAATGTCCTAGAGGGTAGGGGATGGCTCCCTTAGAGTGAACTAGTGGCCCAGGTACAGACTTCCTCAGAGTCTGTGGTATGTAGTGGTGTGGTATGTAGGTGGAAGTGGACACATTTATCACTTCTTAGTGTTGGAATGCTAAAAACGCTTTAGTTATTTTGAAATAGACAATAAATTATTGTTAGCTATAGCCACCCCATTGTGCTGTTGACTACCAGAACATATTCTTTCCATCTAATTGTCTCAGCACACCCAATAACTGACCTCTTTATTCTCCTTCTGGCTCTAGCCTCTGGGAATCTACTTTCTATTTCTGTTTCCATTGTCTTAGCTCCCATGTTTGCAGGGATGCTCATGGTAGACAAGGGCGTGGTGCTGTTTATACTTATAATATCCCGTGTACCCAAGGGAATTTCTGACTTTTGTAATGTCTGAAGTATGTAACCTTCCTTCCTTGTTCATCTACTTCATTTGTCTTCTCTCTGTCTTCCAATTATCTTGATTTTCTAGGGGAAAGAGATCCTAAAGTACCACAATTCCAGAACATTTTATTGGAAATGAATAGACTACAGTAGTCTCAAGAATAGTCCAGAGAGTTCAGCATTTGAGTTCTGATGATGGCCGCTGGACACTTTGGGGGAAGTCAAGGTTTCTACAGGTCTTGCTGAGGGCCTTCATGAGTGACTCTGCGTGAGTCTCCTTTTCCAGAGTTTTAGGAGATAGGTTAAATATGCATGCTTATGGTTTCTCTATCCTAAAATAAGGTGCTGTAGGCTTTAAAGAACGTAGTTATTTTTGTTTTTCTGGTTAAAATAATTTTTTAGTCTTACAGGAGAAACTTGAAACTCTGGAAAGAAAGAACTTACCCATCATTTCCCTTTGCAGCAGTGAACTGTTGAACTGTTTATTGTGAAATCTGTTACTATTTGGCTCGCTTCTCTCTGTTCAAGTGTTTACATTATTGATATGTTATTGCTTAAGCATGCAAAGTAGCAATTACCCTTATATTTTCATACATACTTGGTTTTGATTACTGCCCCTTCTTCTGCCTCTCTTTTGTCTCCCGTCCTCCATATTAGCACTGTATTGCACTATTTTCACTTTTTCCAGCTTGACATTATGGTAGAATACCTCCATTTATTCAGCTATATTTCCCTTAGGAGATGCATAAAGTTCTTCTGTGGGAAAGTATTTTTTTGGCCATTTTGGACATTGTGGTAATATACCAGGTATTAGTCTTGGGGAAGGATACAGAAAAGGAGCTGAAGCAAAGCACACTGGGGAAATGATGGTTCTAAGGGCGATGTGAGAGGAGCCCTGAGCATAGCACATAGCACGTGTAACCTCGAGGCATCAGGCTTTGGCCTCCCGAGGAAGCTGGCAAATGCCAGGAACCTTCTGGTACCATGTATTCACTTCAGGAAAAACAATAATGGGTCATTAGTGTGTAGTCTAAGTCCCAAGCCAGATGTGACATCTGTGTTGGGCGTCCCTAAGCTAACACTGAAGTCCCTGTCTTTTCCTGCACAGTTGGAACGACAGAGTGGATGATGGTTAATGCAGAACTTTGTGCTAATACTTTAGTTAAGAAACAAGTGATGTTTAGACAAAATGGTAACAGAGTCAAGAGTGTTTAACCTGTCTGGGAACACTGCACATAATCCATATGAAATATACAAAATGCAGATACTGTTTGCAATACAAGATGCACTGAGTTTTATGCATTATTTATGAAATAATGAGACATTTCACTTTTCGTGTGAGTTGGCACACTGATGGTAATGTAGCGATGTAATAATGACTGTGCTGTGTTTCGAAGGCCCTGCTCACTGCTTCCTGACAGTGTGCTCAGCAGGCCTTTCACAGAGATGTGTACCTGAGGGATGCGTGCAGGGTGTGAATCTCAGGCTTCCTGGAGGAGTTGGCTCTCAGCCAGACTGGGCGCAATCTGTCGACCATTAGCACACATACAAGAAACTGAAATCTGCTCTTGCTAACTGGATGAAACAGCCATAAAGGCTGCCTGGTGGCTTTGAGTGACCCTTGGGTAAACTTTTTGTTGTTATTCTTTGTCCTTAGAGAATCACAAGTGTAATGAGTGTTCCTCAAGAGTCCTCCTTATGAAAGCACAAAGCACAGGTGTGCTGGCAGCATCTTTCCACGGCCACACGCTGGCTTCTCACTCGGCCATGTCAGAGCCACATTTCGTGCCAAGAAAAAATGGTGACACCAAGGGGTTTTCTTGATGTGCTTAGCATCCCAGAACTAGCAAAAAGCAGAGATGAGACAGAACTAAGGGTTCCAAACAACTAGCCCGTAGATGCTGCAGTTCTAACTATGGGCCTAGGCTCCTGTCTATGGTTTCAAGCTTCCATTGAGATTCCCCCAAGCCCACCTCAAGCATAGTGAGGGTGGACAACCCCTGATCCCAAAGGAGGACATGAACAGAAGGACACCTTCTGCAGAGGAAGCGAAAGGCTCACCTTTCCGAACTGAGCATGAGCATCTGTCCCAGGCGACCACTCCTGGTGCAGGAAACTTGTGCTGTCTAGCCAGGAGGCCATCACTTTTCTCTGACCCTTCGCTCTCACTCCACTTTGAGGCTTTAAGAATGATGACATAGGAACCAAAGCCAAACATCCCATAATGACCGAGGAAATCTAACTAAGATGTTGGCATGCTGGTGAATGCATGTCAAAGGTCTTTCTCAGTTACTCAACTGTGTGGATAAGTGGATGTGGGGTGGAGTACTTGAGTCCCAAAACTGACTAATCACCTCACGTTGTTTCTCTGGACATTTTTACTTTCTTTCCTGGCTGTCTTCACATACTTCCTTAGCATAGTTAGATTGAAGTTTGAACTTTAGTTAGATAACTTGTGCGTCAGTGCATCAGCACACTGAACATTTAAGCAGGAAGGGGAAAGCAAAAGCTTCTGATCGGATGCCACCCAGCTCAGAAACAACTGTTACCAATTTCTTATGACCATCCCAGAACATTTGCAGGTTTTTATGATGCAATTCTGCATGTGTACTTCCCTTGTACAGAAGGGGAATGAAAGAGTACATATGCTATTGCAGTTTGCATTCAAAGTCACAATCATATGGTAAGTTAGGAATTTTCTCAGGCCCATTCATGCTTTTTCAGTTGTTGTAGGGATTCTGTGAAATTGATGATTCATTTGACATCTCTCTTCTGATAAATGCTTTGGGTTTCCAACCAGCCAAGGTGTTAGCCTATGAAGCCAGTTGTGTGCACGTGCTATAATTCTTTGAGGACAGTGACCCAGGGATCCAGGCCTGGGGAGGTGTGTATAGGTTCTACCACAGTGGATGACTAAATGGCTTAGGGAAAGGCCAGGTATTCCCTTCAGAATTTGTAAGTCGTTTGTCTCTAAGTGATGAGAAAGGAGAGTTGGTGATACACTGTTTTCATGCCCAGAAGTGTAGTTCTAGAATTAGCTAAAATTAGAATATAGGCTATGGAGGAAAAGAGGGGGCATCCTGTCTGCTGTTACTCCTGTGACTGGCCACACCTCACAATCCTTCCCAAACAGTACCACAACTGGGGATGAAGCATTCAAATATGAGAGCGTGTGGGGGCTTCTCTTATACAAACCACCACATAGCTTCATGTATTGTCCTATTTTTATGCTTCTGTTTATGTTTCATTTTATGAGATCTTCATGTGCTTGGGCCACTTCTGTAATTCAGATGTGTGGTTCACGTGTAATCATGCAATGCTTAGTTCCTTTATAAATAACTACAAACTGTGATGCTTGTGTGTTAGGCTCTATGGTCATGTCTGTTCTCTATGGGTCTTCAGGAGTGATTGCTGTTCCTTGCTAGAGGCCAGGGTCTCATCTGGTACTCAGATCTCCAGTGATGACACTGTTCCCATGGCAAAACATCATTTTGGAAATGTTGATTATTTATTTTGTTCTTAAAACTTCCTTGCTTTTGTCCCAAGACCCTTGAAGATTGTGAGCATCTCACTGTCAGATGGCTGTGGGTTAGAATTTTAAGGCCTTTCCCCCGTTTAATATCTTCCAGTGGCGTTTGCTTTCCTTTATACTGGACACCAGACTAGGGTGCGCCTGCTTTTCCAGTCATCCCCACAACAGTGAGGTGATTTCTCATTCTGATTTTTTTTTTGTCTGAGGAATCCAATGACTGGGACAAGTTAAATCATCCAGTTGCCATGGTGCTATTCTTCCAAAGATACAGCAAAGAGTGTAATGGTCTCCAAGCCAGCCTTTGAGGCGGGGAACTCACCAGGAAAGGAAAGGGGGCAGCTGCTGGACAAGGGATCAGGATGCATGCATGACTGTGGAGCTATTTTAGAATAGGCAAAGCATCTTTGTAAACAAGAAGGAAGGTCTGGTCTGTGGATGGCTCCCTCATGAGAATTAAGGTCCACAGAAAGGCGTGGAATAGTTCTTCCAAATTATTCTCATCCCAGATCACCCAGTGACTATGTTAAAGCACGGGTTCCTAGGCTTCCCTCCAGACCTACTGAAATGCTCTTAACTTGGAATAGCTTTTGTTTGATGATTACCTAGGGAAGGGACAGGCCAGATGACAAAGTCACTCGATGTTGCCCTAACGTGGAGTTATTTCCTCTGTAGAGGGTACCAATGTGGAAGAGGAAGTGGGTGAGTAGGTCTGCTGCAGGGCAGAAGTGTGGCCATTCATTCTTCCAACAGTGTCCTTAGAAAGGCTTTGTACTTCACGCACTCCCAGTCCTCCTCCCTCAGATCAGATCGATCCTGTCTCCCGTTCATTCATGAATTCAACAGTGTTTGCGGAGCCACCTGCCAGGCAGTTATGGATGATGATGCTGTCAACCACTTGTTTTGAACTTTCATGAACCCAGAATATTTCCTAAAGCAAAAGTAAATAAATTATAGCTAATTCTTCTCAAGCAAACTTTTTATCATACTCTCAAGATTGTTTTTCTTCTTATTAATAATGGTTATAAATTTGTATCCAAATAGCCTAATAACCAGGCTAAAGATGTACCTAATTTGAGAAAGCCTAATATTGTTTGATGAAAACAGATGAGATCATCGGGAGCCAGGCAGATGGGTTTGGCAGCTTTTCCATATTTACTTGGACTGAAATCACCCTTTAATTTGGGGTTCTTTCATGAACAATAATGTATCTGTTATCTGGATATATGTTAGTGAATCATAAATGAATAAGGTGTGTCTCAAACTTTATAGGTCAAATTCCATCCTCTTTCTTCATAGAACACATGAAATGTTAATTGCCTACAGTGCTTTTGATGAAAGATAGAAAAAAAAAAGTGTGTGGTTTGTTAGGTAGTGTTTATTTCCTACAATCTGGCCTTTCATTCCTCTGTGCTTTGCCTCCTTTTTGGTGGGTTATAGACCATGGGTTCCATTTTTTAACTTTCAATATTTGATTAGATATTCAATATCTTATGATGTCTCATAAAAGGAAAAGGAAGGTGTGCTGGATAGTTTTATGTTAACTTGACACAAAATAAAGTCATTGGAGAGGAGGAAACCTCGACTGAGACCAGGGCTGTAAGCAAGCCTTCAGGGCATTTTCTTAATTGGTGATTGATGGGGAAGGGCCCAGCCCATTGTGGGTGGTGCTGTTCCTGGGCTGGTGGTCCTGAGTTCTATAAGAAAGCAGGCTGAACAAGCCATGATGGGCAAGTCAGTAAGCAGCATCCCTCCATGGCCTATGCATCAGCTGCTGCCTCCAGGTTCTTGCCTTGTTTGAGTTCCTGTCCTGACTTCCTTTGATGATGGACTACAAGGCAAAAGTGTAAATCAAATTTGTCCTTTCCTCCCCAACTTGCTTTTGGTCATGGTGCTTCACCATATATAACCCTAAGACAGAAGGGACGCAATAGAGCATTGCACCTCTACCAAACCGCCACTAGCCTCTGATACACAGAATGCTACGTGCCTGGGACTCATATGGGAAATGGGCTCTTTTGGATTGACCAGTTACTGATCAGAGTCAAAGAAGGGCATGAATAATAGCAATATCTTGAACACTGTTGATTATGGCCTGCTGCTAAAAAAGTGCAAGTTATACATAAGGTTGTTTCCTTCAAGCCAAGTATCTTGGAAATCATAGCCATGTGTGGACTGTTCCCTGTTGGTTGTTCCCTAAAGAAAGAGCACTGCTTCATTTACCTTCTGTTTTCCTTCCACCTTGACCTGATCAGTTTGCCAGGTAGTAATTTATTGTGTGTTATCCACCTAGACAGTGCTTGTTTGAGGTTTTATACCCCCCAACAAAGGGTTTACTTTTGGATCAAAGGTCTGTCTCACAATTATTCAAACTGTGTTGTGAATGGATTTGAGGAAGGCTTTTGGAAGAGAAGACCAGCCTCAGTTTTGGGTTTTTGTAGATGCTGTTGTGCTGGGCATGAGGTGCAGGCTAGGATCATTCTGAATGAGTAGGCGGGGACCTGAAATTTGCTTATCTTATTAAGGGGCATCAGATGCCAAGTGTTGTGTCCTTTTTTCTTGGAGTCTCATTTCCTGCAAGGTAAGAGTCTAGGAGGATTGGTGACCCTTGCCTTGCTGATGGCTTCTTCCTTCATGGCCTTTTATGGCTGAGATGGACAATGGGTTCAAAAGAAGTCTGTGGGCAGATCAGCTTTGTGCAGGTCACTGAAAACAACTTGTGGCTTAGGAAGCAGTGGATTTTATGTTACTAACTGGCAAGTTTTCACAATTCTTACCTATAAAGAAAGGTAGGCATAACTGTTTATCAGTCTAGTGGTGTTCCAGGGAGACAGTTTAGATGAGTGGTTCTGCTTTCATAGTTGTGTCCCCTACCCCCAGTGTGGCATCTTGCTATGTTCCTCAAGCAGGTCTTGAGCTCACAGATTCAGACAGATCTCCTAATTCTCTGGGAAACTATAGACATACACTAACGGGTCCGGCTCACATATTTTTATTAAAATTTTTATTTAAAAAATGCATTCATACAATTAAGAATTTATGAACTCAGGCACAATTCAGCAAGTTTCACATCTATTCTTGACCCCACCATCCGGTATCATTTCTTGGAGATGATCTCTGTTACCAAATACTCGACAGCTAATCTCTCTCTCTCTCTCTCTCACTCTGTGTGTGTGTGTGTGTGTGTGTGTGTGTGCGTGGGTGTGTGTCTGTATGTGTGTGGTGTCTAGCCATACAGAATTCTCTCCTAGCTTCACTTCTGGCTACTTAGAGTTTACCTCTTATTTAGGACATCTCGGAACACTGCGTCATCTCCCCACTGCTGAGCTATTCAGCTGTCAATGCTATTGTCCTCACTCTGATTTGGAGCTGAAGAAAACTTGTGGTGTGCCTCTTGGGCATTGATATGTATTTTAATCTGTGAGGAGAATGCACTTTACCTATGCAGCTTCAGAAACGTGCGTAGTCTTGGCTGTGTATTTTTAAAGGCAAGAACAAAACAACCCACATACACACAAAACAAAAAGTTGCAAGGGTTTCTTTCTTTCTTGTTCTTCCCTAATGAAAAAAGATGTATTAAATGTTGTAATTCATAGATTATTTACCTATAATGTAAGCCAGACTACTTTTGCATTTAAGTAAAACTTTGTTTAAAAGGGCCTTGTTAACATTAAAATTGCACGTTATGGGAATCTGCTTTCGTTGTTAAGAGTGGTGAAGAACTCAAGACAGATCAGTCTTCCCTCCTAAATTTGTCTCATTCCATTATCTCAGGGGCTTTTCTCTCTAGCTTTTAGAGGATTTGGGGAAGTAGGTTGCCTAGAGTTTGTGGTTGCCTTTAAGTTAGGAGATTAGATTTCTAAAGCTTGCGTGACTTTCAGGTGCATCGGTTTTCACCCTTCCAACACTGGATAAACTGAGGACATTCTTCATCAGCAAAGAAGAGGATCATGGCTCTCTTATCTCCTTATTAAGAAAGACTGGGCATCTCATCAGAGCACAGGTGTTTTCTCTAGTCACAGCCAGCCTGACAAAGATTACTTCTACTACTAGTGCCCAAAGTACTAATTTTTCTATGGATGCACAACCGGCTATGGCAGTCTCAGTGCTCTAAAATCACACTCATTTACCTTCTCATGGCGAATGGTTACCATCCAAGGCATGTGTTGCTGGACCTGGAGATGCTGTGGTCTAGGTGTCAGCAAGGGCTGGGGTCCTGTCTGAGCCTCAGGGTTTTCCTCTTCACTCATATGGTCGTCTGCAAACGTTGTTTACTCCTGTGGAATGATTTCCTCCCACAGTGCCTCTGTGGCTTGTAGGCTCACTGACAGGGACTGCCTGTTAGGTCAGGTTCACTCAAAGTAATGTCAAGTGAATTAAGTCAAAACTGATTAGGAAATCAGAACTGGTGGCACAGGCCTGAAATTTCAGGTGCTTGGAGGCTGAAACTGGAGGACAGAAAGTTCAAAGCCAGCCTTGCTTATATGGTAGGTTTAAAGTTAGCCTGGAGCACTTAATGAGACCTTGTTTCAAAGTAAAATGTCAGTGGAGGGCTAGGAATGCGTTATCAGTGGTAGGTTGCTTACCTAGTATGCATGAGATCCCTGGCCCAGACCCCAGTGCCAGCTGGGACACATGTGCACACACAAAAACAAATGTGATCAGGGAACTTAATTAGAGCTGTGCAGTCTCCCTCCCCTTCCCCTCCTTCTGTCTGGTAACATATCCTAACGAATAGGGGGATATTGCCTGTGGTCCAATGTATGCCCGCATTCAAGGAAGAGGTTTCACAAGGTGGATGTATGTCCAGGAACAGAAACCTCGATGCCCATCTCAGTATTCTGCCAGCCACGCCCAGAGCAGCTTCCGAACCCATGCATGGACCTAGGCAGAATGGCGTATAGAGCTAGAAGACAATTCACAGACGACTGCAGATTCGGTCCTAGCAAATGCTCATTCCTGATCCCTTCCTCCTCCCCTCTGCTCAGCCTGACGACAAGCCTGGTTTGGACTGACCCTGTTCACCCCTCGAACCTTCTTTAGTTCTATTTTTCTCCTGCTAGGAGATTTTTTTTTTATTAGTTTTTCCTCTGTGTTCTGTACTTGATCCACACCTCGAAATTCTGCACACAGTGTTCACTTTGCTTAGAGTTCTCTCCATGTGTATCACCCGACCAGGCGGAGGCTTCTCTCCCCGTGTATCACCCGAACAGGCGGAGGCTTCTCTCCCCGTGTATCACCCGAACAGGCGGAGGCTTCTGTGCAGCTCTCACTCCGCCCACTGTTTTCTGTCCATTGCTAGATGGTGTGCGGCTGAGTATCGCTCCTTTATCACTGTAACATTATTTTCTGACTCTCACTAAACTAGCAGGAACCCCTCCTCCTCCAATCCTTTAGTTTTGTCAGCTCTGCCCAATGTGCCTGCTAAGCAGTGGCAATCTAGTGACTAGATGTAGGAAGAAGGGGACTAGAGAGAGACAGTGAAAATAGGAATAGATTGTAGGTTTTCTAACTCAGTGTATGTTTTATAACACCCCCTCAGGTTAGTGTATTACCTGGTCCACCCCTCAGGTTAGTATATTACTTCATCCACATAAAAGCTAAGTTAAAATTATCGAGAGTAAGAATGGATAACTCAGAATGAAAAATAGTTAAATAGTATGGGTCAGTTCCATGTCATTAAATCTTTAAGGTTTCTTCATTGAATTTTATACAACCTAAATGTATTTTTATGATACTGGGTATGCTGTTCTTCAGTACTAACCCACTTAATGATAACCTAAATATGACTTTAAGTATATTTTTCATTATATGGGAAAGGTTACTAGATACTATTCTAGGATTGTAATTTTATATTTCCATTGTTCTATGATTCAGTATGATTATCTGCTTTATCTTTTAAACATCACTTATAATATGTGTTTGTCATTTGGCTTGAAGTTCTCTTTAGGCATCTTTAAAACAGTTCTGTGGAGGAGGAGTGGATGGGGACAGAAGGGAGACAGGAGAAGAATGGGAGCAGAAACTGTGGTTGGGATGTAAAATAAATGAAAAAATTTAATTAATTAAAAAAAACAGTTCTGTGAGGCTAGGAATGTACACACTTAGAAGAGTAAAGTGCTCGGCATTTCAAGATGGTTTTCCCTCCCAGTCTCTGGTCTTGAAGTGGGGATGCTTATCCTATCAAAAACCTTGGAATCAAAGCATTATTTCCTCTGAGGCTTGCTTCCCCCTACAACACCCCCGCCCCAGACAGGGTTTCTCTGTGTAATAGCCCTGGATGTCCTGGAACTCATTATATAGACCAGGCTGGCCTTGAACTCTGCTTCCTAAGTGCTGGGATTAAAGGGGTGCACCACCACTGCTTGACATCCTATGAGACTTTCTTTAATGGCATCAATTAATTAATTAATTTGCTTGGAGAGTAACATTCTGGGAAGAGTTCAGCATGGTATTTTGGGTGGAAAGTTAGGGTGCGTGTTCAGGAAGCACAGGAAAGGATACAGAAATTCCTACAAGCTCTTTCTAGATTTTTAAAATTTTCTGCATAAATTTGGCAACTGGGACCTTGGAAATGTGTCTATGTGTGTGACATGTAACCCACTATGGAGAAACACAAGCAGGTATCTGTACTATAGATTCTTAAACATAAGCATCAGCTGGCAATGGCAAGCATTTTTTTTCTGAGCTCCAATGAGAGACTATGCCCGTTCAATCACTTTAGAAGTTGACACGTTTTAATTTTTCATCGTCACATGTTCTAGTTTACCATCTGGGCCAGAACCCCGTGTTAGCTGATGGGCATGGCCCTTTGACGGAGGCTGATGTATAGCAAGACTAATAGGATAACGGAGCTAAACGAAGTGCAACGGTAGGCTTGAGAGCATAAGTGTCTTCTTCGCTTACTGTGAGGCTATTTATGCCACAGTCAGCTCACTGTGTTTCCAGTCGTGTGGTGGTTAAAGGGTTGGAGATGTTTATCTGAAGACATGCTTGGGCCTTGCCTGGCTGATGCTGAACACAGGAAGCAGCTCTCGGGATGCTCTGGAATGTCTGGGCATTCTTAGAACTGCTCTTTGAGTTTAGCTGTGCTGGGTTTAGGGATCTGTGGAAGGGCTGCTCTGAGGAGGCTATGAATACTTCAGACCTCTGCATGCAAGGCCACCCTGAGGTGCTAAATGCAATAGCCAGGCTAATATTTCATATTTTTTAGGCATTAAGACAAGGCTCTTCTGTGCCTGTGGTCTGAGGACCGTAGAAAAATCATAAAGACTCAGTTATTTGGAGAATGAAATGAGAAAAGGGACCGGGCTTGGAAATGAAGATGGAATCAGTTCCTGACTCTGCCACTTCTAGTTACTTGGCCTTGGACAAACCACTTCTTCCTAAGCCTTACTGAATGTAGCTTGTGAAATATGCAAATGGCTGAGCTCCAATGCCTCACCTTCAATGAGTGGACCCACACTGTACCATGAAAAACCATGCATATAAAAAACTATTTTATCCATCTCAGTGGAAGACCCCGGCAGCACGCACTAAAACTATTTTCAGGTCATCAGCTGTATCTGCTTCAAGAGCACTCTTCTCATCCCATTTGGAGAGCTCTGTACCCATGGAACAGTTACTCCCCCGTCCCTGCTCACCCCCATTATACTTCCGGTTCCCATGAGCTTATCTATTTTAGATGTCACTCATAAGAGCCACACATTTGTCCTTTTCTATGTGGCTTATTTTACTCATCATATGGCGTTCAAGGTTGAAGTGTAGGCATCACTGTTTCATTTCCCAACAGGCTTTATAACATAAACAACATTTTGTATTTCCATTCATCCACTGATGAACACTGAGTGGTGTCTGCTGGGCATCCCTATTCTTCATTACCTTTATACATTCTGATGTTCAGTGTTTTGGGGCTTGGGACACCCTGGAGTGCATATTATCCTGGTTAAATGATGTAGTTTTCTACCAGGTCCAGGTGAAGGAGGGCCAGATAGAATGTTATAACTGAAAAGATATGGCCAACTTTAATTTTATTTAGTCTTATCTGGTATGTAGGCTAAAGAGAAGAATCTCTGTTGCAAGTTAAATACTCTGAGCTGTAGCTGAGTATTTATGGTCTCTTGTTAGAAAGATAGCAGATTTTACAGAGCAAATAGTAATTAATAGTAAAGAAGAACTGGGCAGTACTCCTTATCCCAAATGCTTGGGCACTGAAGTTAGCCACAGTGGACAAGCTAAAATCTGTAATTCCCCTGACTCAGGAACCATGGAGAATTTTTTTTTTCAAGACAGGGTTTCTCTGTGTTGCTTTGGAGCCAGTCCTGGAACTAGCTCTTTTAGACCAGGCTGGCCTCAAACTCACGTAGATCCGCCTGCCTTGTCTCCCAAGTGCTGGGATTAAAGGCGTGCGCCACCACCGCCCGGCCCATGGAGATTCTTGGTTAAGCTACTGCAAACGTCTCTTTCCGCACCAGTCTGTACTCGCAGGGACACTGCACATGGAGACTTCTCCCTGTGGCTCTTGAGGGATGTGTGATCACATCTGCAGAATCTACTTTACTTGCCAAATAATAGGCATTTTCTTCTCAGCTCCTGTCCACCGCTTAAGGTCTTCATCAATTCTGTCTAGACTCTAGAATGGGTGGCTTTTGCTCTTATGCACTTGCTTACTTGTATTTCAAACACGCCAAGGATCACCCTCTCTGACTTTGTAACGTGGAGTCAGAGGGGTCACACAGCCTTCCAGGGGAGTCTGCGGATGTTCTCTGGAGTCCCATCAGATGAGCCTCCTCTGCTGGCCACACAGACCTGAAGTCATCCTGGGCAGTGAGGCTTGTTTTAAACTTGCCAGAAGGGAGCCTAGGCCAAGGAGGCAGCAGACAAGAGAAAGCCAATTTTGCAGAAATCTGCATTTTTACAGGTCTCCAAGGGTACTCTAAATCCTTTGCTTCTTACACAACCTTCCTGATATTGAGAGATGTTGGGCAAACATAAGTGAGCTTAATCCACTACAGGGAACTTCTGAATGATGTGTGGATTAAGCCTAGTGTTTACTTGTAATAGTTTCTAAGGTGGTATTTAAAAGGGTGGGTCCAATAGATAGATGTTATATGATGAAACTTTTCTGAAAATTTACATGAAAATGCCAAAGACGTAGACTGGACGAAACAATTCTTAAAAGCAAGATAGAAGTGGGAGGAATTGGTCTACTCTAATGTAGCTGCAGAAATACAGCGTGAAGTTGTGTAAAGATCAGACAACATAGATCAACGAGACACAAGGCAGGATCCAGAGACAGACTCACATAAAAATACCCAACTATATTTAAACAAAGCAAGTCAATGGAAGAGAGCTAGTTTTTTTCTTAAAAGGCTTGTAGCTGGAGCAATTTGGTAGCCGCAGGGAATAAGTTAAACCAATAGATGAGTATAGTATACCGGACCAGAACCTTATAAATTATGCAAAAAAATCAAACCAAAATTTATCACAGGCTTTTATGTGAAATGTGAAAAACAGCCCAAACCAGGATTTTGCGAAGTATTAAGCATATATATTTTTATTTACTGCAATGAATTTTGGTGCCTTTGGATAGTAAGGAAAAATTTAATATTAAAGCCATGTTTATTACAGTCTAACTACCATGCTAAACCATGGGAAAATTCCACCAGTAAAATCTTTATGAAGGAAAAATGGATAGAAAAAGCATGTAGAAGAAAATATTTGGGACCTAGAGCTGCATAAAAAGTTTTGAGACTTGACATCAAAAGCACTGTCCCTAAAGGAAACCAGGAGGTATGGGTCTCATCGATAGAACACACATCAACTCTGTGGGATAATTTTTGAGCAAAACAAACAAAAATCACAATTAGAAAATAGCTGAAAACTGTGAGACACTCCAGCAGAGAGCATGTGCGGATGCCATTGCGTCACATGAAAAGGTGGTCAGCATTATTAGCTGCCAGGAAAATGAAAATCGAAATCACGAGACATTGCTACTCACAAAAATGGATTAAAAGTGTAAGCGCCAAGTGATGGTTAAGAAGCGGAAGATCTCATACTACTACCGGAAAAAATGTCAAGCAGTTCAGTCATACCGGACATCAGTATCACAGCTCCTCATAAAACTGAGTACACACTTGCCATTTGGTGGTTAGTACATTCTTGGGCACTTATCTCTTGAAAATGAAGACCTGTGTTCAAGCAAAGCCCTGAGCACAAATGTGCACAGTAGTCTTATTTGTTATGAGCAAAAAAGAAAAACAAGAGCAACTGAGCAAGCCAACAAGTGAATAAAACAGCCCAGGTGTCCTTCAGTGGGTGAATGTTCATGCATTCAGTGTGTGTCTACGCTAGGGGCTACTTCTCAGCTATGAAAAGACACAAGCTCTCAACCCAACAACTTGTATGGAGCTAAGAGAAATTCTCTAAGAGCACATCCAGTCTCAAAGACTTCATTCTACACCCCCCCCCACACACACTGTGATCCATTTCATAGATTATTCCCAATAACAAGATTATAGCTGTAAAGAGATGATTTTTGGTTGCCAAGTGTTCAGGATGCAGCAAGAGGCGGAGGGATTGTGGCTGTATTAACAACCCGAGGGATCCAGACAGTGCTAGCACAGTTCTGTAAGTCGATTGGTCATAAGAGTCTACACGTGGTAAAATCACACACACACACACACACACACACACACACACACACACACACACACACACCTGTAAAAACTGGTGGAATGTGAATCAGCAGTGTGGACGGTACTCATGTCAGTGGTTTTGACATTTTACTATAGTTATACAAGGTGTTTACACCTTCTGAGGAATCTACTAGTTAGTTAAAATTAAAATATAAAACACTATAGGAGTCCTGGATTAGTTTTGGACAATTTTTTTTCTCAATGAACCCTAAACAGCCTATTTGGTGAACCATAAAAGGGCATCATGTAAAATTCAAGTATGGAAGCACATGAGTCACACACATGCTGTTTGATGCACGTGTGTGCATGTGTGCGTGTGTACGTGTATGTGCGTGCATGTGTGTGTGAGGAATCTTCTTCATGCTCATCGTTAAAGAAGTGGTACGCATTGATTTCTTTGGAATTAATCTGGGAAACTGAGGATTTCTGTTCCCATCTTTTTGTCTACATTCACTGCAATTCATCCTGAGAGCTTTCTGGTATTTTTCTGTCTTCAAACACAATTTATTTTTGTGGGCTGATATCATGCACCCCAAATTGTGAAATACTTATCCTTCTGAAAAGCCCATGAATCAAACCGCAGGTGTTTGAATTTGGTCCTCTGAGCTATTAGTATTTGTTATTTCCTGATGTCAAAAGACCCATAGTATAGCATGATTGGTGGCCAAACATAAAGGTATTTAGGACAGAGTTTAAGCACATATCTACAAAAGTCAGCTCTCACCATATCAGCCACAAAGTCTGCATTTTGTCTTACAATGCTAGCCTTCTGTTACCAGTAGAGCATCTCATGGGACGTCATTGAAAGGCATTGTGTGCAGTCTTCCCCAAGCCGTTATTAGGTACCACTTTCTGAGCTCCCACGCGCCCGGCTGCTCAATTAGACCATGGATTCCAGGGTCAGGGTGAGGCATAAAGATTGACTGTGTGACTAGCATGAAGTGTTTCGCTTTCCTCAGCTTTGTTCCCTTACCTTTGAACTAAAAATATCTGTTCAGTGGTGTTTTCTATGAGCTAAAAGTTATTCCCAGACCAAGACTTGAAGCAAACCACATCTATCATAATTACATAAAGGGATTAATTTTCAGTTTCATTTTTTTTCCTGGAGGAGTTTTTCATGCAACATTTAAATAAACAAACACACAAACAAAGAAACCTCATCCTTGGAAATGGCCTCTAGACACTTTCCTGCCTGTGTTGGAAAGCCAGTACTCAAGGATACACTCTTAAGGACGACTGTGTCTTTCTCTCTTTACTCAGCTTAGCTGCAATTTCTTCCCCTCATACCAGTGCTTGACAGTGAGGTGCTGATGCTGGGAAGCTCGCTACAATGCCACTGCGCACCGAGACACACGCTGTCCCACAGATAGACATGTTTATGGTCAGAACACGTCAAATGCATGGGCAGGTTGTATGAGAAAAGCTTACAAGTGTTTTCTTCCCTTAATGCATCACACATCTCCTTTCCTGTTATAATTATACTGAGAGCTTAAAAGTATCTTTTATTGAGGAGAAGCCAATTGGTTTGTGGTTCATAGAGTATCAAGGTCTGATATTGTATTGTTATAATATTATGAAGTCACGAGACTGTCAGCCAAATTTCATCACTTGTTAGTCTTTAATAATTGCATAGGCCAGAAATATGTGCAGGTGATGTGGGAGTGAAGGGTGTGAATTTGGAACTGAATTATTCCAAATTCATCTGATATTTCTGTGTTTGAGATTTTGTTCATACAGCCATCGAAAATTAAGTCAAATAGCTTCTCACCATTTTTATTCTATTGTCTTTTATTTAATTTAGATTATATATTGAATTCCTGATTGGAATATGAAACGGAAAGCTACGAGAAGAATGTTATGTTGAGGGGCACACAGCATTCTTTAGGAACTCAGTTTGTGAGTTTGACTTCTTCTCTTGGGATGAAGGAAATGGTTTGGCCATAAAATTCCCATTAGCCACAAAAATAAGCAAAATTGCCTGTAGGACTCATGCAGGTACGGCCTTGAAGAGTAATAAAACTTGGGTTAAATGAACTCTTAAGGACACGATTTAAGCCCTTGAATGGCCAGTTAGACTTTATGCTTATCCCTCTGACTGTACTTCCAGATGTTGCTGGAGAAGTTCTGAAAAGTGGCTCATTAAAAAAAATTGTATTGGACTGGGGTAATTTGGGGCTTATTGACCAAGGCCAAGGGTGAGAGTGCTCTGTTGGAGGCCAGGAACAGCAAAGAATGGCAAGTCTGTTTGCACCCTTTCCTTCTGCCACCTAGTGAGAAGTGACTTCAGAGACCCCCAAATCTGGGCTAATGTAAATAAATATGATGAAAGACATAACAAACAAACAAAATCAAGTAAACAAATCAACAACAACAATAATAAAATAACCTAAGAGTAAACCAATAGCTCATGGGACAAAAGTAGATTTTGGGAAGAAAGGGGCGCATTATTAAAAATTAAGTCATCTGAATTAATCTGGGAAAACTTTGCCTTTCTAGAGGTAAATTTAATTGGGCCCATATGCCTGAGCACCTCAGGAGATAGACCCCTTTGCTACAGCTTATTCTGTGGTTTGTAGGAATAGCCGTACATAGGTGCTTGCTGGTTCACAGTTATATAAACATAAGAAAGTGGTGCAGAGGACCTGGAATTACACGGTCTGCGTGTAGAAAGAGCATGGAAGCCCACTTTACACAGGTGAGTTTCAAGAGTGGATCCCTAGATGCAGTGAGCTTGACCCTTGAATCACCCATGTGTCTTTGGAGGAGGCAAAGAAGTGAATGAGGTGTGGGTTTCCCAGGAAGAGAGGGCCATGCAGACATCACAGAATGAGCTCTTCTGGCCACATTTGGAGGAATTTGTGGAGTACATTCACCTCTATCTCCGCCAGGCTGAGTATGGTCCATCAAGTGTCAATGTTTGAACTTGAAAGTTTGAACACTGGCAGCTGTTGAAGATGGCTTACAAAGGGCCTTAGGACAATCAGGAGATTCCGTCAGAGAGCATGACAGATAACTCAGGGGACCAGGCACCTGAGCAGAGTCCAGAAAGAAGGGACTGTAAAGGTGACAGTGAGCTTTGGAGACAGGAAGCACAGTTCACATCGCACCAGGATGTCTGCAAAGCAAGGGCAAGTGGAAGCCGGGCAGCCTTGGCTGAGGTACCAGGACCTGCATCCAGTAGCAGGCGAGTTCATTATGAAACGGACCTTGGGAATCTCTGTGGGCTTCTATGAATGAGAGAGACTGAAACAGGGAAGTGCTTAAGGTGCCAGGGGATACTTTAACAGCAATGGTAAAACCCGACTCTCTGCTCCTAGTTAGCATGAGCAGTGAGAGGATTTCAGACAAAGATGGAGAAAGCAGTCATAGCTCCTGGGGCTCCTTACATGGCCAGTGCCATTTTTACAGTCTTGGTGATTTTTAGCAGTTGTTTTAATAACAATGATGGAAATGTGTGGTGTTCTCTCTCCCTTGGAACAGTTGGCCACTGAAAAAGGTCTTGACTAATATGAAAAGCGAGTTTTACTGCTTAACTGTGGATTTAATTAATTTATGTTCTTCCTGTTTCCATTGCCATGTGTGTTCCGAGTTGTCTGGATGACGAGGCAGAGTTTCCTTACAAGAGTCTATGTGAGGAAGGAAGTTCTGTGAAGGTTTCCTCACTCTGAAAATAATGACTATTAAAAAGGCTAGAGCACACACAAAAGGAAAGTGACCACTTGGGTCAGTGGTTCTCACCTTCCTAATGCTGGGACCCTCTCATACAGTTCCTTGTGCTATGGTGACCCCCAACCATAAAGTTATTTATTTTTATTGCTTTATAAATAATACCATTCAAAATTTCCACTTCCTCCCTTCCTCCCATTTCCCTTCTGATCCCCCCACTCCCGTTCCCCCTCCCCCTCTAGTCCTAAGAAAGGGCAGGTTACCCTGCCCTGTGGGAAGCCCAAGGCCCTCCACCCTCCATCCAGACTTAGGAAGGTGTGCATCCAAACAGACTAGGATCCCAAAAAGCCAGTACATGCAGAAAAAACAAGTCCCAGTGCCATTATCATTGGCTTCTCAGTCAGCCCCCATTGTCAGCCACATTCAGAGAGTCTGGTTTGATCACATGCTCGTTCAGTCCCAGTCCAGCTGGCCTTGGTGAGCTCCCATTAGATCAG
>PVIU01006999.1:0-70446 GCA_004026605.1 Ondatra zibethicus | reverse complement strand
GGTTGAGAACTGATGAATTAGGCTCATTTTGTATTATTTTAGACATAAGGAACATAGGATCTCTTCACGGTGGTTTAAACTGAGGTTTCTCAATCTTGGCATATTTGACCTTTGCCTTGGTTAATTCTGTGTTGTGTCCTGTGAGTGTTGAGCTGTTTCTGAGGTAGGTCTGTGTCCATAAGACACCTGTAGCTCTTCCCATTCCTGGTTGCGACAGTTAGCAGTGCCTCTCCTAATGGTGCCAGACTTGCGCTGGGCAGGGCTGGTGAAAGCAGAGGAAATACTGGTTTAAATGTATCACAGTGATCTGATCAGAAAAACATCCTTTGTGCTGCTGCAGTCCCTATGTTCTTATTCAAAAGCTTGTGGTACCTCAAAACCTGCTCATTGTCTGCAGAAAACTAATGGGTACTTAAACATTTCCTTCTAGACAATTCTTACAAGTATATTTGAAGGAAGAAAAGCTGCTCTATTGATTTCTGAGTGCTCCCCCCCCAACACGCATTCTTCTATCGGCTTCTCTCTTTCGTTTAGTGACTATCAATTACACTTAATTCTATGAGAAGGGCATTTACTTTTTCCTTTTCTGGGCAGTTAATTTCTCAGTGCAGAATATTATAAGAAGTTTAGACCTGGCTGTGGAAAACATGGATTTCACCTGGAATCTGGATTCTAGTTTGTTTCACACTTAACTCCCTCTATTTCGGAGTGTGACTTTAGATTTTCGGTATGAATTCTCTAATTTGAGAGGTGAAGGAGATAAACTGTGTTATCCGTAAGTTTGTCTCTAGTTCTAGATACCAGAACTTTAGCAAATTTTATTGTTTCTTCTGTTTATTCCCTACACTCACAACATATTCTCCATTAATAGTCAGAACGTGCCCCGCAGAACTCCGTGGTCCGCAGACAGCAATGCTGCTCTACAGCACCATAAGTGTAGTCAACAATTGGAAACGTTTACTACAATTCAACAGGGAGTCCATGCCTTTAACATGTAGTAATTAAAAAAAACTCAGCTATTGCGCAATCTTTAAAATGTAATTTTTCTAGTCATTTTTAAAAAATATTTATTTATTTATTATGTATACAATATTCTGTCTGTGTGTATGCGTGCCGGCCAGAAGAGGGCACCAGACCTCATTACAGATGGTTGTGAGCCACCATGTGGTTGCTGGGAATTGAACATCTCTCCAGCCCTTTTCTAGTCATTTTTATTGTATTTTATAAAAGCATTGGTCTGAACTGGAGACAACAAAACAAAGTATTCTTTCACTAGCAGAGGAGGCCTTCATGGGAACGGGACAGGGCTTTCTCTCGGCCTTTCTATTCTGTCCAATAGGAGGCAATGTGGTTTGGCTCACAAGGCTTTAAATTGGGTGGAAGGCAAGAGAATACCTGACTACTCTTTCACCAGCACAGATTTTATGGCGGACGGAATTTGTGATAGAAATTTTCTCAAGAGGAGATCAATTATCTCTGGATAATATTGAGGTTCTCTTGGAGTTTTCACATAGCTCATTGGTGTTTTGTTCTAAGAAAACATGTTCATCTTGGAACTGGACCCTCAAAGAGCAGTAAGAATACATTGTCCTTAATAATCATATTCCCAAGAACCTCTTGCCTGTAGTGGTCTAATGCTAGTGAGCCAAAGACTCCGTAGCCGGCTGACGCTAGTGAGAGTAGGTGAAGAAGCCAAAGGTATGGGCTGTACTTGCTGCAGAGAGTTTTACAGATGTTTTGAGCCTACTCAATCATCCAGCTTGAGCCGTCATTCAGAGATCTAGCGTGTGGACTCAGGCAGTGGTGACTGACTTGTTAACAGAGACGTTAAACAATGACCCTCACAATCTGACCTTGGTCTGATTTTCTAATGTTATTGCCCAGTTTTTCTTTGCATGTTCAAAACCAGTGGAGAAGCCAGGCTCCCCACAGAGTTGTCTGAAGCCAAAGACACTGTTGTGTTCCCTGCACGGTGGACAGCTTGTTCTGATGCCTCCAATCCGTTTAGAGCAGAATTACTCAGTAAGCCTTATGCTCCTCCTGGGAGCTCTCTGCACATGGCCTGGCATTGCTAGGGGGTCTCCTGGCCTGCACTTCCTCTCAAGCCTCTGTGACCTTTCTACTAGGTTTCTTCCCTCCACGTAGAAAGGCAAGATCATTGCTTGCCCTATTAGTAGCAAAAAAATTAAAAAAACTTATCCTGTCTTTACAGTTTTTAATCCAGATGATGAAAATATGTAACACACCCAGAAACCCCACTGTACTGGCCCACTTGGCAGGAGTTTTGTATTTGCTTGGATTTAGTATGAATGGGATTTGGTTCTCTGATTTCCCTGCTTCCATTACTTGGAACAAGTTATTTATTATCCACACAAGCCTGTGTTAGCAGATCAGACAGGCACATGGCATGTTGCTCCTAAGTGCATTTGCTCAGCGAGATTTATGCTAGCCCGAATCGTTCTATATTGCTTTTCATTGTTGAAAATGTACTGTATTCATCCTTGGTTTGGCATAAGTATTTGCAGTGTGCTAAAGGTTTTTGTGGTTGAATACTTTATCTCTGTAACACTTCAAGCAAAGGAAATTAAAAAATATATAGTGAAAGTGTTTCCCAGATATGTTTCCAATCAGTGGCGCACTTCAGTCACCTGATGTGTAGGCAGAGAGCAGAGAGTTACTAAGCTCTCTCCGGCAGTCGTAATGCTTGGAAGTTCAGATCAGGGTTCCGAGTTCATGAAAATGCCTGCTGAAAGGTTCCATAAGCCCATTCTTATTCTGTTGTTATGAATTAAGAACACTTCGCCACGGTGCTATTTGAAAGAACTCCTGGAAGAAGTGAGTCCTTTCTGTTTTTGCACAAGATGGACTGATGGAGTTGAGGTTGAGCAGGTAACCGGAAGTTCACCGCTGTGGCAAAGGGGCCGCCCTTTTCTTTTGTAACGATCCTGTCACGTCGCATGCTCTCCCTTTTATATATTTTGGTGAATCCTTCTGTTTGGGGGTTTCTGATGAGACAGTAACAGTAGATGCATCCAGGTGCATCTTGACGGAGTACAGGCCAAGCACAGAGGGTGCTATTGGTAAACTTGAGTCCACATTGAATGAATTATGTTCTTCGGTTACTTCTTTGGCTTTTATCCCAGGGGCTGAAGCCAAACTGCTTGTTCTCTTTCTGAGGATCTCTAGCCTCTAACTTCTGTTTTTGCCAATGAATTAGTATGAATTTTGTTTTTCTTATTAACTCAGCATGTAATAACACATGCATTAGTAATTTCAGATTTGTTTAAATTTATTACCTAAGAGTAAAACAAAACTGAAATAGGAAGGCATAGCTCTTTGAGGTGGGAATGAAGCCTTGAAGGTTTGCTTTAGTGATGGTCATAGTTACTAGAATTTTGTAATCAGTCTCTATATTTTAATTTATATTTCCCACTATGTTTTATACTTCTGTCTTAACTTCAGTAATTTTGGATTCATAAACTCTCACACAAAATCCCCCTTCACTGCTGTATTTTTAGATGTGGTGTTCTCATATTTGACTAAACAGAAATAAAACAATAATTTTATATATTTTTGCCAAGAGAGTTGTATATAGTTTTCTATCTGAAAATATAATCTGTGAGGTTAATGCATTCGGTAGTGAGAGATTTAATGTGATTGTGTGCCAAGCAGATATATGTGTGTTGTAGGAAAGAAAACATTGCCAAGGAGCTAGCCTTGGCTTACACGACATACACAATTCTGTTCCAAAGAGAGAGAAAGCACACTCACCCTGGCCTCTTCTCTTCCTGTGTAGGGTGTACCCATGAAGGAAGAACGTACAACAGCTCCTTCCGATGGCAAAGCCCTGGTGAACCATGCATCCTGCGGCAGTGCCAGGTAAAACTCAGCTTCTCTACTCCTCCTCAGCCACCACGTGCAGACAATACAGAGCAAATCCCCCAAAAGAGCAGAGAGAGAGCAAGGGACAACTCTGTCCATCTATTATTTGTTGTTACGTCATCCAGAATGGGACAGGTGCAGGGTGGTACTGAGTACAACTTGTCTCTAGAAACACACAGCAGGACTGTCTACCACGGTTATGCTGAGGTTGGAAACCTCCAGGAAGATGCCCATATCCTTAGGGAAGCTCCTGTCTTCCTGTGAAGTCATCTTTAAGCAGAACATGGACTCCTGTTAGCAGAAAAGAGGTACTTTTATATGAGATGCATTGACCTTCTTCGATTCAAAAAGATTTTGAGCTGGAGCCACAGTGTAAACAGAATTCAAGTGAAGTAATTCATGCACCGTAGCTTAGTGAATTCAGCCTGACCAGTTTAAGAACCACGGGGAAAGCAGGTATGGAGTCCACTGTTGTTGATCTTTGTTTAATTCCCGGCTGAGCAGTTGCTCCATGTGGCTCTCACATTAGACCCAGTCAGATGAGCCAAAGAGCTTCAAAGAGGCAAAATTCTTGAACTCCTTTCCTGATTGTATAGAAATACTGTATCAAAAAATAACAGTCAGGGGCTGGTGGTGTCACTCAGAGGGAGATGGGGTTTGTGCTTTCTGTGCAAGTCTCGTGGCCTAAGTCCAATCCTCAGAACTCACAGTAAGACAGAAGGAAAGAACAGACTCCAAAGCTGTCCTCCGGCCTCCACATTTGCACATAGCATGTATGCACACCACACACACACACATATACACATACACACACACACACACACACACACACATACACACACACAAAGAAAGACAGACAGAGAGAGAGAGAGAGAGAGAGAGAGAGAGAGAGAGAGAGAGAGAAAGTAAATTAAAAAATAGAACAGCTGTGGAATGTTTTTTTCTTGAAGTCCCTCTCACTCGTTGGAGTTCTTCCTCACTTTTCCTTAATAAAGTTATGTTTCTTCTGCTCAAAAGAGTAATGTTCATCTACTTTTAAATAACTTCAAAGTTATTTTTTTATGGAGAAGATGTTTTTAAGTTATTTTATTCCAAATGCCATTTTCCCTCTCGGTATATGTTTTTGTAGTCAGAGGAGGGACTGAAAGGTGAGCATAATACTGGATGTTTGGCTCGGATATTATCTCAGGGATGTTGACAGTTTGCTTCTGAAATCTAAATTCTATAAAGCCATGCATGGCTTTGTTATACTGTAGATTTTAGTGTATGATAGGCAGTCTCGATCATTAGACTTATTTATTTAATTTTTTGGCTTGTTTGTGTAGTAAGCTATATGTGAAATAAACAGTAGGTAAAAAAATATAAGCTGAATCAATAAACGCTAAGTATACTTTTGATTGTAAACATTATTAATCAGACTCAGGTCACAGAGATACAAGAGCAATGAGTTTTAATGACAGCATCAAAGTCCACATCCTTGTCAACATTTTCAGCTCCACCCTGCCTCTTCTTCAATGAACATTCCTGTCTCTGCTGGGGATGTTCTGGAAGTCTTGGTTACAATGTTTGTTAAACAAGCTAATCATGCCTGGTGAGGAGTCCTGAACGACACCGTGCACATCAGTCCTGAGGTCTTTAGGTCCTCAGGTTGCTTAGATGAGAGCCAATGCTGCTGTCTTGAATGACTGAAGATTAAGTTAAATGGAAGTCTCTATACAGGGGTATTTCCTTTCATGAAGAGTGCCCTCTACTGTCCATCATCCTGCCTTTGGGTGAAGCCCAGAGAGGATGGGTGAGGTATCCATTATTATTGGAAATGAAAAAAATGCTCCAGTGTAGACCGCTGCAGAAGATTTGGGAGGGGCTGTTCCCCTCCAAAGATGAATCTCACCTTCTATGCTTTCTCTTCACGGAGGCCCCATGATATCCTTTCATTCAACAGGCGGGAAGGATGCGCTTGCAGCAGGTATCTTCCTGTTCCTGCCTCCCACTCCCTTCCTGAGGGAAGGAAACCTCAGAGAAGGATGCAGGCAAGGGCCTTTCCGGCACTTGCTAGGCATGTCCTGTTGCTATGAAGTAAGCAAAATTCTAGTCTCTCCAAGGCACAGAATCATAACAGAGGATTCAGTGTGCTCTCCACACCTCTGAAAAAAAAAAGGACAGAGCTATTTGGGAGGTGGTGAGCAGAGAAAGAGAGACTCATTATAATGCTTCTAGCAGATGCCAGCATGCTGTAGGTACAACTAGGTACTGGACAGGAGACAACAAGTCTAATGATCTTGTCTGTTTCCATTTGCGTAGAATTCGACGTATTTCTTATATTCTGTGCCAAAGGAGTTCTAATGATGAAAATTTTACATTTTTGCCCACTTCTTTTTTTTATTTTTATTTTTTATGGTTTATTTTTAACTTTTATTTTATGTGCATTGGTGTGAAGATGTCAGATCCCCTGCAACTGGATCTTCAGACAGTTGTGAGCTGCCATGTGGGTGCTGGGAATTGAACCCTGGTCCTCTGGAAAAGCAGTCAGTGCTCTTAACCACTGAGCCATCTCTCCAGCCCCCATTTTTGCTCACTTCTAATTTCTAACTAGAAGAGAAAAATCTGGAGGTCACATTACTTGGAGGTCTCCATTTAGACGGCAGCTACTGAAGGAAAATTGTCTGTAGCCCATACCATTGCTTCAGTTACAGTGCTAAAGAAGACATTTTTAAAATGTCTGTGGCCGCTATTTGGGGATTGCTCCACCCAAATGTGATAAATGATGTAATAAATTCTCCTAGGAGCACTACCCTCAAGCCTAGCATGACATGAAACATTTAGTATATTTCCCTTGTTAAGCTGGATGCTAGGAGGCAGACACACTGAAGAAAATGGCTTTGTCGTGAGATTGTGACAGCTACCTTCAGCCCATGCTACTCTCGATTCAAACTCAAATCAAACCAATAAGAACATGAATTTATTTAGAAAAAGTGAGTGGAGAATACAGAGGGAGCTCATTAAAGACTGACCGTGAAAATTCTCTGGAAACTTGTCTGTGACTCCAGAGCTCGAGGTAGAAGAAGGATCAGAAGCTCAAGGCTGTTCTCTGTCAGTTCGAGACCTGCTTGGGGTACTTGAGAACCCATTTAAAAAAAGGAATCATATGGTCCAAAACCAAAAGCTTCAATAACCATTTAATAGCACAGTCTCAAGATCAGGTTACTAATGACTCTCTTGATTTCATCGTTTGAACCTACACTATCTGTTTAGACATACTTAGGGGGAACTTAGAAATAATTTTCTGGAATCTTTTCATTTACTGCTGAGAAAACTGAGTTGCAGGTTCTACTTGAAGCCAAGTGGCACTTGTAAGATTGCAGAGCTGGCAACTGTTTTCCTAGAAGGTGGTAAGGATTTTTCTGGATTGTGCTTTTTCTGGATACAGTTCTAGGTGTTCTGATCCTTCTTTGTGTCTGCAGCTAATGGCTGGCAGCATAGTAACACTGTTAGAAAACACAATCATTACAGATGATTTAAACAATTATGAATGCCCAACCAGGATGCCAGAGGCCCACTGCCAGCACGGAGTTCATCCTACAGGAAGAAAGCACAGGACCAAAGCCCTAGTACAAGGATGTGGCCAATAACAGGCGATAGGACATGCCTAGCGAGGCCCAGAGCATCCTTCCAGTGAGCTGGGTCTTGCCTCGTTTGTATCACCGTCTTTGAGGTCCAACAGCCAATCCTGCACCGTAGGGCTACGGATTCATCCCACTTCTTCCCCAAAGGAGTAACTCAAGTGGTAATTCTGGGTTGACTTGTGACATTCTGTTTTCCAGGAGGGTGTCGTCACAGAGTCTGAGGTGCACTGTGCTGTTTATTGTAAAAGTCCCTCAGAGCATCCGGGAGCCTGCTGCCCTACCTGTCCAGGTAATATTCAAGAAAGGGAAGCCGATGGGTTTTGTGGTGCAGCACAGCACTGTTGAGGTTGCTGTGTCCTGGCAACAATGCGTTATTTCCCTCCCCTCCCCACACTGAACTTCACGTCTGTGCACGGAATGAGCCTGGAGAGGAAGCTCCTTCGAGTGGCAGCATCCGCCGGGCTCTTGTGTGCCCAGCATGAGCGGAACTGTGTGCTGTAGGTCTCGGCTTGTGGAATCCCTAAGCTCAGAGCCCTGCTTTCCACTCAGGGCCACAGGTAGTGCTTATTTTGGAAGGACGGATGATGGCTCTGCTTGCGTTTAGAATGTTTTTTTACTGTTTCCTATTGCCATACCTCGGCCAGAGCGTGTCATGATGATGAGGTGACCAGATGTTTTTCGAAAACTGAGAGCTGTGTCCCACATGACTTTAGTTTGGAGTTTTGTTGGTTTCAGTTTTCAATGTGGTTTAACAAGTTGGAGCCTCTGTCTTTCTGGAGAGGGCCCTTCTGCTGAGCTGACAGCAGAGGAACCCTTTTCTGCTGGCGGTGGGAGGGCTCCCGTGTCTCCTCTTGCTCTCTCATGAGAGCCTGGGGATTTTGAGGTGAGAGATGTTTTTCCTGATCTCTTAAGCCTGTGGCCAATAGTCTCAGACAGGTGTTTTGTGTTTTCTCTGAGCCCTTCTCCTCTCTAGTGCCGATACTCACAACTACTATTCTTTGCTTTGTGGGGTGCTGTGCAAAGGCCCGGCTGCTCTTCGGACCTTCCTCTGAGACGGCAGAAGTCCCATCTGGGATGCTCTGCAGTCATGGTCTCAGGCTCCCTTCCTCTATGTGTCAGTCCCACTGAAACCCCACAGGCAGTTTCCCCTGCTCCTAGTTTTCTTCGTGCCCTGAGAGGTCTTTATTCAGCTCTAGTTCACTCCAGGGTTTCTGTGAAACTGATATTTTCTCAGTTTACACAGGTGGAAAGACTGGTTAGAAGTGAACCAATTCCATAAGCCAACTGCTTTGTATCGATCAGGGGTTTGTTTGAATGCTTTCTCTCTAAATATGCTAGGTGATTTGAACAAGTCCTTTGATACCTCCGGGAGATTTCTTAAGTCTAATTGTCAGTTCTTAAGACTGTACGTGGAAATCTAATGCCTAGGCTGCATCCTGGCAAATTTTATTTGAATCTTCAAGACAGTGGCTGTGTTGGGCTGGTGGTTGGGCCCAAGTAACTTCTATATGTAGCCAAATTCAAGACTGATAACAGGACAATTATTTTTTCTATCTAGACTAAATTTTATAATAATGTCTAGATTATTAGATAGTTCTATTGAGTAGACAGTTGATTTATCAATGCAGAATCAATTCAGAGTTCCCCCTTCCAATTTCACGAGTGCTCAAGGAGCAATATTATATTGGGGTAATATAAAGGATCCTTGGACTGTATGTAAATAAAACCCTGTCACTGGGCGATAGTCCTGTTTTTAGGTTGCCTTTGAAACATAACTATGCAGTTGGCAGGGTTGAAGTTTTTCTATTTGAGCACTTGTTTCTGTCATTGTGCTTTGGGTTCCATTCCAGGAAGAAGAAAGTTGAGCTCCATTCTTGTACACATTGCAGGGTTGAGTGCTAACAAGAAATTGGACCCAGTGATATGAGGGCCTTAGTAACCAACGGCCATGGATGGGGCTGCAACCAGATTCCTTCTCTTCCCTCGCCCTCAAATCATGCTGCCTACCCCATCAATACCCAGAGAAGTATTCTATGTAGGTTCTGGTGCTCTGGAAGGCAAATATTTAAAAAGGATCGTGCCCCAGTGCCACACATGTCCCCTGACTACTGCACAAGCATGGAGCCCTGGGGATGCAATTAGCTTCCCCCTCCTGAATTCCAACGACTATGTTTGGGATGTAAGTTGGAAAATTCAGAAGGAGTGATCTCCAGAAAGTCTCATCCTTTGTCTTGGAGGGAAGCCTCATCCGAGTCTAGAAAGGATAGTCAAGGAAAGCCTTGGGGGGTTTACCCTAGTAATTCAGAAGGACTGGCATCTGCCACTGATCAGACTGGTATTCTTTATAATGACAAACATGTGGACAGTTTCCTCCTGAAATGAATTTCAGGGCATTCTTGGTTGTCTGCTCCTTCATTGTAGTCTGAGTATTGCTCAAGGATGGTGGGTGTGATGGAAATAGAATTATTTTAAATTCTGTTGTTTAAGTCGTCAAATATAGATTGTTGTGGAAAGACATATGGCAGAGTCAGAGGTGTAAACATGGGAAAGGATTGAAGACACTTTGTTGGGAATGTCCTTTGGAAATAGACTATTAAGCATCTGTCATTATGAATGGTGCTAAGACACAGTCACTGGTAAGGCCATGCTACCAAGATTTTTTAAAACCATCCAGAACAGCAAGGAGACATACATCTGATTGCTAGTTATGGGTATAGCTATAAAAAGAGATCTTATCCCTGGGCCATCATTTAAATTTGCCTTTTCTTGGCTTTTGTATTTTGCATTCAGCACTTATCTTCATACCTTTCTATTGAGTGAAGAGTCACACTTAGCATGAAGACAGATAGGACCAGGAGCCAGCTCAGCCAGAGCAATGTTCATTTCCCTTCATCGGGAGCCCGTTCCTTCAAGCGTTTGATGATTTCTTTTGACATTGTCTTGGGAATTTCTCTATCATTCACAAAAGCCTACCTATAGATGGTTCTGCTTCCAACATTGGCTACTATGAAGAAAGTCCTGAAGGAAGTGGTTATGCCGCTTGCTGACAGGCCTGTGGTTGGCGTGACCCAGCTGCTTGCTAGCCTGTGTCTCGGGTCATTTAGTGTAAGTACTACCCTGAGCATCTTTCTGAAGGGAAACATCTCTTGCAGGTGAGGACCTTTATGAGCTAAACTTGGCAGGAGGCATACAGCCCATTAACACACGGAGTGGATCAGAAAACCATAGGGTACATCCTGTCTTGTCCCTGCCCATTATTATCTTTGTGTGTGACTCTCTGTAGGGGCATCACATGTGTCAAAACTGAGCTCATATTACAACTCAGTCACCTACCGTGGTTTTCTCTTTTGTGGGAAGACAGTCAGAGCTTCTCTTTTGCAGTACCAGAAGGTGATGTGGGAACCAAGGGCATGCAGGGCCAAGAATTGGGTTAACTCCTGGTACTCAAGTGGCCTCCCACAGAGGCATCTGCTCTTTCTCATCTCAACCATCCCTCCCTCAGCCTTCCTTTGGCCTCTTCTGACCTCTCTGAGTTCGTCACCCTGGCTGTGGTCAGCATGACCCTGCATGACTCACTGTGGCTCATCTGCTGGCCATGGGCTGACTCAAGTTCCACTGTCATTTGTTTCCTATCAGCTTCAGGGTTTCTGGGCCTGTGCCAACGTGCCAGTCACTTGAATTGTATCATTTCCCCTTTTCATTGTGCATGATATTGTGATCAAAGGGGATCTGTACTCGGTAGAGGTAGAGGTACAGCTGGGAGATGGAAAGATCATGCCAAGCTGAATGAAGACCGTTGTCCTAATTGCAAGTTCTCTGCTTTCCAGGCTGTCTGTTTGAAGGTGTGCAATACCAAGAAGGAGATGAATTTCAGCCGGAAGGAAGCAAATGTATCAAGTGCTCCTGTGTTGTAAGTACTGCGAGGCACTGCTCAGATGGTCCTTAGGGTTGACCGCTTCTCGCCTTTACTAAGAGTAGAGCCATCTTCTACACTCTCCTCATTAGATTCTCATGAGGCAGAGCCAAGGGAAAACCCACCCCATATGAGGCAAGTTAGTGCTACAGCATCTACTGTTAGAAATACAGTTAGTGCTACAGCATCTACTGTGAAGAATACAGTTAGTGCTACAGTATCTACTGTGAGGAATACAGTTAGTGCTACAGCATCTACTGTGAGGAATACAGTTAGTGCTACAGCATCTACTGTGAGGAATATAGTTAGTGAGTGTTACAACGTCTACTGTGAGGAATACAGTTAGTGCTACAGTGTCTACTGTGAGGAATACAATTATAGTTTATACTATGAGAGCATGCATCTCCTGAGTCACTGCTGACACAGATGTGTCTTAGTATATTAAGAAGAAATACACAAGGAGCGCTACCTTCTGAATCTTACTAAAGCAGAGGCATGTGGAGCCCCAGGAGTCACAGCTCTCCATACGTCTTTTCTAGGAGTTTCCTCCTGCAGCACAAGCCCATTCAACCTCGAGTCCAGATCAGAGTAAACATGTCCAGGCTCATTTGATGGTGTTTGTATAGAGGGAGAGGAAAGGAAGGAAGAAAGGCAGGGAGCAGGGGAAGACGAAGAATATATATGCATATATCTAGATATAAAACAACATAGGAGTCATGCCATATATTACAACCACAGTAGAAACTTCCTAATGAAAACAAACACGAGCCTGTGCATTTCCACACATTTTCATTTTCTCTCTTACTATGAGCCAATAGCTTTACCTTATTTTTTTTACGTTAGATTTCTACCTTTTTTGTTAAAAATTGCCCCTTTCTAGATTTTTTCTTCCATATTTCCGTATTGGAATATGTAACATTTTCTGTTCTTTTTTTTCCCCAATGTCAATCTTTTGGGAGTAGGTTGAGGAAAAACAAGGCAGATTTCAATAGGAAATTGTAAATGTCTGTATCAACAAGTTGTCTTTCTGCAAAAGGTATGCCAAAATCAGACAGTCAACCCTCTAAGGGGAAGAACCTTGGCAGGTGCCAAGAAGGATAAGAAACCTCTGTAGTTTTGCCAACAATGTCAGTCAGAAGTTTCCAGAATTGGGACTGGAAATGAGTTTATGTGTACAGGGATCACAGACTTAATATACTGAGGCATGTGGATTTCATGTGTTTTTAAATTCACTGTGCAGAATGAAACACACCGAAGGCCAAGTTCAGACCCCTGGAAGTCCTGTTTTCATTTCCATTTGAGAAAAATACAAATCTAAAGATGTTTGTCCAGATTTCCTTGCTTAGTTGCTTCTCCGCAGACCTGTAATGTCTGTCTCTTCCTGCACGTTAACCCAGCTTCCTGTGCGCCTGTGATCTTAGCTTCCTTCTGATTCTCCTGGTTGCTGTCCTCATCACTTGAAGTGCAACTAGTGGCTTTGGTTATATTGCTCATTGCTAGTCTTTACCAGTGGTTCTTAACCCGTGGGTTGTGGCCTCTTGAAGTCACATATCAGATAACCTACCTATCAGGTTATTTACATTACAATTCATAACAGTAACAAAGTCACAGTTATGAAGTAGCAGTGAAATGAGTTTATGGTTGGGGGTCGCCACAACTTGAGGAACTGTACTGAAGGGTTGCAGCATCTGAAAGATTGAGAACCACTGCTTTAGATTACTAGAATAAAGTTGAGGACAGGGTGTGTTGTCCCCTAGCATACGGCGGCGTTCAGAGCAGTTATGAATACAAAAGTTTGAGGAATAAACTTTTGCTTGGTAGCTCATTGTAAAAATGGTCCTAATTTAAATAGTCTTCCATTTTGCTATCTTTTTGATGCAGTTTGTTTTTAAAGAACGAAAGAGAAAGTGATATCTGGGCAGCTGATGGCCCTGTTCCAGGTGTGGGGGCTCTGGGGATGCTTGCTTGAGAGTGTAATGTCCCAAACCTGTGGTCTCACTATGTTGCTTACTGGGGTCATCCAGCAGCTGGGCTGGGAATTTTGATGTATAAGGTGTGAGGTAACCTCTTTCCGAATGACCCGGAAGATTTTCACTAGTATCACTGGGAGATAGAATGCTTGACTAAGCAGGTTCCAAGGATAGCGGATGGGGAAGGGTGGAAGCTGGCCTAGGGTACATGGAGGGGCATCCAAAGCATTTCGGCTACCCCTTCAGAGCAGGACTATGTGCTTTAACAAAAAGCCAAGAGCTAGTGTTGCATATATAGTAATGCAAGTATACTTGTGTATTCATACGTGTAAATGGTGTTGTTTTTCTCTCAGAATTTATTAGAGATTGATTTCAGATCTCCTGTGAATACAGAAATCAGACGACGTTTAAGTCCTTTATGTAGATTTGTGAAATTTCATAGTAATCACATGTAATATATGCACATCCTTCTGTACACTCAAGATTATCATTAGATTACTTAGAAGACCTAAAAATGAAAATGATATGTAAATTTTATCATGCTATACTCTAATTGTGTAAATAACTATTTTACTCTTGTATTTGGGGATAATGACAAAAAGCTTTTGATATGGTCGGTATAGACAGTTTCCCAAACATCCTTGCCTCTGTGAGTGGTCGGATCCACAGTTGTATAACCCATGGATGAGGAGGAACAACTGTATTCATGTGGATACATATTTGCATGCACATAGCCTGTTTGTTTATCTATGCATACAGACATGAATATCCAAATCACTGTGCAAGCCGATATAAGCAGGACCATAAACACTAATGTGAAAACACACTTGCATATCTAAATTTGGATTTCCCTAGAAACAGATCCTGAGGCAAACAACTTCATGTAGGTAGTTTATGAGTTTATATGGGAGATTAGATAAGGAGGGGTGGTATACAGTTGAGGGTGCACTGCCAAGTGCCAGGACCTGACCAGTGCTCCGTTAATGAACTGCCATCGTAGGTAGATCTTAGTCTTGGCTTCCCAGCTATTCTTGAAGCCTGCATAGATTCCGTGAGTGTTGGGGGCTGGGATGTACTTACGTCAGCTCCCATCAGCCACTGACTGAGAGCTGTCTCTGGGAGGGTATCAGCTGGCTGGTATTTCCAGCTGCCACTCAGATGACAACGGGCTCCTTCGCAGAAGAGGAAGAAACACAGGTGTTGATGTCAGGTGACAAGTTTGAGCAGGTGAAGACATGGAACCATCCAGAACTATCGACAGCAGAGATGTATGTCCATATGTGTGACCCATATGCTCAGCAACATGCACATGCTAGCTTGCTTATGGCTTTGCATATGATGTACATATGGGTCTACACATACCTATACATACACATATGTTTAGAACACTGGGCCATCAGTGCTTACTGCCCACTCCCTTCATTCTCTTTCATATCTCCAGTTCCTTGCACATATGCTATCTTTGTCTATGATTTGCCTTGTTCATTTGGAGAGTGTTTAAGCTTTTAAGTTCATAACTATATTGATCCACTTTTCTGTACACCCCAGTGTTCCCCTAACAGAAGTGACAGTCTTAACTCATTTGTACTCCTGAGGTGCTATGGCTCTAACTTGCTAGGATGCCTGCCTTCCTTCTTTCCCTCTGCCCCCATTCTGTCCATCTGTCTCCATCTCTGTCTCTCTCTTGTCCTCTTTATATCACACACACACACACACACACACACACACACACACACACACACACACAAACGTAGGTATGTACGTATATCCAATGAGATACTTGGCCCAAAGTGTCCCAGTTTATGCTTTATTTTCTCATTCTCCATGTTAGTTGCTGCAGAGGGCATACCGCCCTCTGTATGTTCATCTTCGTATCCTCAGGGCTCACCGCCATGTGCTGGCCAGTATCGGCAAGCTTCTCTTCTCTGGTCTGTTTCCACGTAGCACACTAGGAAAAAGAAATGGTTTCTCTTTTATACTATGACAAGCCAGCTCCTTCAGGCTAGCTAACCAACTTTTGCCTGAGATATTCACTGTAGTTCACTGTCCCCTTATCCTTTGCTTATTGTTTGCTCTGGAGTTGAATGTGTATAAAGTGTCCCTTAGAGATTCTCTGTCTGGTGGGTGATTAAAATGCTCCTTCTCTCAAGTAAAATATTGCCATTGTTGTGTGGCTTGCATGTTAAGTCCAGTCCTCCTCTTTACACTCTCCATTATTATCACTATTATTTATTTATTTTTGGGAAAAATCTGTGTAACCGTGTTTTTGTGATGTGGTGACAGAGGCAGACCACCAGAAAGGCGCTTCATGTGACTGAGATGGATGCCTTAGTTAATGGAACAAATGCTTTGCATATGACTTTATATCCTGGTTTAGTCAGGACAGTATGCATGGCATTCCAGACAGCTGAGGACATGCTAGCCTTTGATGATATCTGGAGAGCACTGCACAGCTCTTTCCTCCCACCCATTCCAGAAGCAAAGAGTCCAACATTTTTAGGTGTGAATATCATCGTGACTTAGTTAGGAACTTCAGGGCTTTATCATCACCCATTAAACTATATCAGCCCCATTTACACTCCATAAATAAGAGCCAAGGGGATTACATCCAGAGCCCCGATGCTAATCAGGGGAGTGATGATTTGCATTCCCTTAGCTGTTTCATACATTTGCCTGGGCCATATTAGAGTATGCTTCTTATGTGTTCGATAAAAGTACTGTGTTAGTTTTAAAACACAGCCAGGATTATTTCTTGAGTCTGAAGCACGTTGAACATTTGTTAAAGCATACTTCCTTTGTTTTGAGCTTAAAGTTCTATTACTTGCTTGCCTATATCTATCTGTCTGTCTGTCTATCTATCCATCCATCCATCTATCCATCATTCATCTACCATCTAGGCATTCATCTATTATCTATCTGCAAGCTTATGTATTTATGTATCTCCCTGCCATTCATGTATGTATGTATCTCTCTATCTGTCGGTTTATCCTGCCTACCTCACACACAATTGCTTAGTCAAATATTCAGGAAATGTGATGGCAGTTGGCATAGGCATTTCTTTAAAATACATCTTCAAGGCTGTAAGACTTGAAGGTGCCAATGTGAGAATTTGTTGTCGTCGTCGTTTTTAACAATCTGTTTTAAGAACCCTATAGGCTCAAGGTTCTTGGAAGTTGCAGACAAGAGGAGGTAGCCACACAGTGTTGTAGGATACGCTTGGAGAAATGGTAAGGCCTCAGTCTGTAAAACCAGCCAAATTAACTGGCCAAGATCAATTGCTGTTGCTGACAAAGGCGTGCTAAATTCAGAACATTTTAACCAATAAACATGGGTTGTTAATGGGCTGTCTGTGATGGAGGAGCTCTGCTTTATGGGCACTAGCAGCCTTGAGGTCCATAAACACCTTTGCTCTCACTTACACTTCACATATTGCAAAACATGTCTCCCAGGGAGACTGGAATTGGAAGATTGTGGAGAACAAAGAAGATGGCGGTCCTGTGGCTTCCCTCTCCTAGCCGGCACTCCTTATGATGTCCTGTCTTGGCCACTTTCCCAGATTCTCTTTTCTTTTGGCTTCCTAGTCTTTGAACTGGTCACCCTGACACTGGGCCTTTTCTGCATGTTTTTAGAAGTGTGGCCTCTCGATCGCTCTTTGAGGCCCATGGCAGCCAAAGCCACAGCCTCGAAGGCTCACCAGAGGAGTGTTAGACTAAGGAAGTTTGAGAAAGGCCAGTCTGCTACCTCTTGGCCTTTACACTGGCCGCCTTTCCTGCTCTCCCTTCCCTTTCCTCTCTTCTTTCCCTTGCCATCACCCCGTCTTTAGGGGGTACCCACTTATTTTGTGTTAGAAACTGGAACTTTTTGTCTTGAAGGAAACTTGTTTTGATTCCCCATAAAATCTTGTGCTTCATTCTCCAAAACATCAAAATGCTTAGTTATTCGATAATTTTGATGATTTTTGAAATATATTTTTTCTTTGTAATTAGAAGCAGTTGCAATAAGAAGGCACACTGTGGTCACTCTGTATATGTACAGAATACATAGTGACCTCATTAGGGTGACTGTATATTCATCACTTCAGGCATTAATCACTGTTTTGGGTTGAGAATATTCAACCCCCTTTGCACTTTCTTTTTGAAATACACAATTATTTGATGATTTTATTTAGTTCTATCCATTAGGGGGAAATGCCAATTTTGACTTTTTGGTGCTTGGGGGCATACCAGGTATTGATAAATAATGACCGTATCCAAGGGCAAATGACGCTGACCTTGTTTTCTATTCTGTCTGCATCCCCTTGCCCCACATCTGTCAGGGCTCTTCTTTCTACCCAGCTTCCCCCTTGTTCACCAGTTTACCAGTTCAGCAGGAAAGACTTGGAACTGCTGTGGAGGAATGCAGGGAGGAAGGATTGCGTCAGCCGCTGCAGCGCTTACTAAAATGGCTTCGTATGGCAAGGAAATGACTTCCCCAGGTGCAGTCTTATTTGAGAAGTGCCCTGTAAGCCGAAAAGGTTTCCACGATTCCTGGCAGCAGAAGTTGTGACAGGATGTGGCCACCAGTGATGAGAGTTGCTCACGGTGGCAGAGTTTTTAAAAAGGAGGCTGGTCCTGTAGCCTCAGATTTGTCCTTGGAATAAAGTTGATTCAGCTGAGATTGTACTACCCCAAAATAAGAAGCGGAGGGAGACATTATCATTTCTGTGGCCACATGATGCCACAGGAGTCCAAGCTGCCTACTCCCAACCATGCCATTCTCAGGACTCAGGATCATCCATGCTTGTACCCTCTCCCATGGCCTCTGCCTTACTTGCGATAATAAGTACAATTTGGGCACATTTTAGTCACAGGCTCTCATTAGATCTTCCCTGTCCATGGGGAGAAATTTGGCTACATTTGAGCAATAAATCGGAGAATTGAGCAATTATTGAGAGAATTAGATCAATGTGGGCAGCTTATCTGACTTATGCAGGCCAAAAAGCTCAGAGGAGTTTTCAGAACTAGTCTGAAACATTGGTACAATTATTTTAGTGTTTCAATTCCCTAGTAGGTCTGCTGTCCCTCTGAGGAAAAAAATGGTCTTGGCTTTGAACAGTCCACTGAGCAGTAACAAGACAAGTTCCTTTTCTTACAAGGTTAGAAAACATCTAGCCAATAGGAGGGGCCCTCCAACATGCTTAGAAAAGTAATGTGGTGTGCTTGTTTTCAGCTGGACCACGAAGTTGCGCGTTGATGGTCTGTGTTGCATTGAAAGTGAGTGGGTATGACAGTACCTGTTTTCTAACAATTGTTCTAATGGTTTATCACACGTCTTAGTCTGAAGCCATGAGTGTATAATTCTCATATATTTGATGTTGGAAAATCACTAAAACGTGCTGTTTTGAGATAACACTGGATTAATTGCCTACTACAGTTATTGATAGAGACTTCATTGTATCTTAGAAGGAAGAGAACAAAGGCAGGGTCTGGCTGAAGGTGGATCTTTCAACATGAGGACTTGGTTTTGATTGGGTAAATTTCATGGTTTATTAGGGTTAAGATTGGCAGAAAGCTCAAGGGGAAGGCTTCCCCCACATGCATTTAAGAGTTCATCAGCTGAGTTCAGCTATTATTGGATGATTCTTTCAGCACGTTTTGAAAGCCAGTGGAGACTTACATATTTTATCTTTTCAATGTGAAAAGCTTGAGAACATCTATCCCATATTTTAGATCCTGTGTCATGAATTTTCAAGAAATATTTGCATAGGTGCCTTATTTTTATAGCTTACAACATTCCTTATGGTTGGTGCCTTGTGTAATTTATGGTTGAGGCTTCCTGTGAAGTTATTTTTCTACATAGGGAGTTACCATGCCAACAGTAATCCCAACATCAAAACCAGAAATTTCTTGAAAAGTGTTTGAAGATTTATATAAATACATAGTTTGAAAAGAGACCAACAAGTGATTTCTTTGCAAAGAAAATAGTCGTTGATAATGATAGCTTCCATTACTGAATGTGTTCCACATAGCACTTGAATGTTTATTTTCTCAATTATCCTGCAACGTAAGTGATAGTAGATCTTCTTTTGATGAAGAAACAGAATTTCTGAGAAACTCAGTAGTTTGTCTGAAGTCGTAGAGCTCAGAGAACAGAAAAACAAAGCTGTCTGGCTCTCAAGCCGCTCACCTAAGCAAGCAGCCAGTAGAGTTTGGAGATATTTTCTACGACCACTTGTGGACACTTGAAACTGAGAAATGCCATTTGAGCCTATGGGGTGAACAAACAATAGGAATTATAAGGAGAAAATCATGGTGTTGTGAGCACTCACAGAAGAACCCAAATCTGATGCAAGAGATATCAACACAATAACAGTGAGTTACACTCCCTTCCTCTAATTCACAAGACTAAGCAAGTTTAAACTCATACCAGATTTTATGCTAAGGCGTTGGGCCTGAGCATATGTCACAGTGGTGCTGGAGAGGATGAAGAACACATATCTATCACCCTTGCATCAGCTAGGGAGTGAGGCGCTAGGATCTAGAGTGCTTCTCCTGCCAAAGTGTGATGAGTATGCAGGAAAAATGTGGGTATTGCTGGGGTGGAGTCACCCCCACTTCCTCTGCTTCAAGGGAGGGATAGAAACAAACATGTATCTGGTGGGGTACTTCCATACCTGGTGGGGGTCCAGAGAACTCATGAATCTAGGAAGAAGCTCAGAAGAGGTGGTTTCTAAGAGGAAACTCTTTGGTCTCCTGAAAACTCCAGGAGAGAGCAATTTTGCTGCACCCCAAAGAACTGTTCAACTCTCTGTCCGTCCTTAGTTCCATCTTCTCGTTTATCCCTGCATCCAGCCAGTCATTCATTAATTTAACAATGATTGAGTACCTACTTCACGTTAGATACTGCTTGAGGTGTTGAGACTCATCAGGCAGTTACAATATATTGACTCGAGTGCAATTATTAAAACTAAACTGAAATCAGACCACAGAGCAAATATTCCATATGTAGTTGATGATGGTTAGGAAAGGCAAGATGTTTTAGGAAAAAAACCCATTACAGTAAGATTTAATGTATTTCTGTCCAATTTTTCCCTCCAGATGTAATACCATCACATAACTAGATGGTACTGCATTTATATTTAGGTCACCATCCTTGTTATCTTCATTTAACATTGGAATTTATTAATCTAAACATCAGAGAATAAGAAATACAAATATGCAAAGTTTTCATCCAGTGCTCAAGAAGTTTCAAAATTTGGAGCCCTTCAAACTGCAAGGCTTTGGATTGGGAATGAGTAAGCAGCAAAGCTGGTGCAGATCCTCTGTGTGTAGTGCTAGAGATGGAGCTCAAGGCCTTGGACGGGGTGGCTGAGAACTTTACATCACTAAGCTCTAAGACCAGATAAATCAAAAACAAAACAAAAAAAATCTGCCACTCTTTTGGTCCTAAGCATAATGTACATCCACCCAGTATTGTGAATATATCTCAACTCTACCAAAAGATTGGCACAGTTTTCACAGTTGCATACTATGATTTGATCTATCAGCATACTATGATTTGATCATTTCTCTCCTTTTTACATTTTATATTTTTAATTTCTACTATTATGAATAATGTGACAGGCAGCTTTGAAAAATCTTTGCTTTGGTTAGTCTTTGATTCTTTACTTGATCTGAATCCATAAAAATACAGCAAGAATCCAAGCAGCTGAAGAGGTATAATGGTGTGTGTTGCTGAGTTACCTCAGAGTAACGATATCTGAGTTTGCACTCAAGTCAGAAGTAAACTTGTCTGATGCCTCTCTCTTCTTGTGCCAAAGTGTTTTCTACTCGGGAACCAGTTTCCATCCTGAAACAGTTTTGTATGTGTTATTTGTGTTCTAACTCTTCTATGTGTATTAGTCATCTATGTGCTTTCTGTAAATTGTATGGTTTTAAGTTTATGTTTTGCTGTGTACTCAGAGTTGCATTGCAAGTTAGGGGTGTGGCTCAGCTATAGAGTACTTGCCTAGCATGTACAAAGCCCTGAGTCCAATGCTTAGTATAAAGAAAGAAAAGGGATGGGGGAGGGGGAGGGAAAGGATGGGGAAGGAAAAAAAGAGAGGAATGAAGGAAAGAAAGAAGGAAGAGAGGGAGGGAGCGGGAGGGAGTAAATACTGGAGGTGATATGTGAATGAAGTTCTCTCACACAGAAGTGTTTTTAAGAACATTGAACAAATGCCTCGTGTTAACGTCCCTGGCATGTGAATGGCAAAGGGAATAATGCCACAGTTTTCTGGGGTCCTTCTCTAATCTTTACTTTTCATCTTGGTCCAAATGCCTTACCAAGCAGAAAATCGAGGCTGTATTTTCAGCTCCCACATTAATGAGTCTGGTGGTTTCCTTCATTTCCATACTCCGCACCCTCTCTGACCCCAGCCTTGTGAGGTAGTGGCCACCTATCTGCACCTGAACTCATGCTGATGTGAGGTTCTGCAATGCAGAAACAGCCTCGGGGACAGCAAGGACAGGAGTCCGGTTGCACTCTGGGATATTGGGAGAAAGTGAAGCTGAACTTCCCACAAAGAAAGTTAAAGATGTTCATGCAAAATAGCATGGAATATTAGTGCTGTGGTCACAGTTCAGCATGGTTCCAGAGAACCGAGTACTTCCATTTCGTGGTGGTGCCTTCACACTTCCTTTCTTTGTTGCTGATGTCACCCCGCTCCTTTGTTCCTGTGCATTGCACCCCTTTTCCTGATGCATGATTTTCAGTGCCCCACAAGCTGTCCCTGTGTTCCTAAAGCAGCATGGATTGCTCTCACTATAGTCTTGATCTCGCCTTGAGTAGCCATCCCAGAGTTCTGCACACACTAGATATTCAGGAAATATCTTCTGAATGAATTGATTACACATTTTGGCACCTTTTAAATGTCATTCAAATGTTCAATTTGGAGGGTGGCAGTGCTTTTGTGGTCCCGTGAATGGCTTCAATTACCACCATTCCCTCTGAGTGGAATTTTAAACGGTACCACTTGTTTGGTGTGGAAGCAGCAATGTGTTTGGATCTCAAGGAGCCACAGTTCTCCCTGAAGATCAAGGAGACTGCACCACAACACACAGGGGAAGAGTGTGTCCTCACACACACCTGGCACGCTCCTCTGCAGCCCGCCTCCCATGCTGCACTGAGGTAGAAGCCATGACCCACCTGCCTGGGCGTAAAACACCAGAGGAACTGCAAAGGAAGCAGACCCTGTGAGGGAGAGCCAGCCTTCTGTAGCCAGAGCACTGGGAGATGAGAAGAGAGTGAGGAACCGGCTCCAGGGCCAGACAAGGTTGCCATGCAAAGACCCTGCTCTTGCCCAGTCTTTCTCCCTGTACTCAATCAGAATCTGACAGCACAACTGTGATCATGATCAATGGCAGTAAGTTCCAGATGCTAAACTATAAAACCACGTGAGAACTTTTAATATCTCAGCATGACTTGAATTAAGCAAAAAAAAAAAGAAAAATTGTTATCCATAATGAGAAAAAGAAAGCCGTTGGTTTTTCCTCCCATTCTCTGTCAATGAGCTTCATTTCAGTGATTTCACACAAATTTCAGATATTGCGCAATATCAACATATGTGGTGGTCCTTGCTCATAATTTAAACACTAAAAATTAAAAATAGAAAAATCGCTTTAAAATCTCAAAGTGAATATGAAAAATGATTCAAACTGCATTATTTACGTTGACCCATAGCTTATTTTTTCTTATTCTTATTTGATGGGACAAAATTTTAATATCCTTCCATACACTGCATTGTACAGCTGTTGTTTACAAATCTGACTGGCAGATGCCGGAAGCAGCTTTCGCCATGTTGCTGGAGGAATGCATGTCTTTTCAGCTTCAAGTTAGAGAATGAGAGAGATAGAGAGAGAGAGAGAGAGAGAGAGAGAGAGAGAGAGAGAGAGAGGAGACCCTTGAGAATTTGAGGTTTGTTGTTAGGTTCTCATCATCCATAATATTCATAAACAATGGACACAGCTGTCTCTAATGACTCAACCCACTAACTGAAGGAACAGAGCCAGCAGAACACCAGGCTCCAAGAGGACTTTGTTTCTGACATGAGAGTGGTCATGGATTGAAGCATGAAGCAGTTTCTTTTGTAAGCAAAATGGACAGGTACCTTAAACTTTTACCATGCGCAGAATCGTTTGGTCAAACCCTAGGGTGAGTGCCGGGGCATCGTTGTGCTTGGCAGTGCACAGCCTGTGCTTCTGGGCTGTTCTGACAGCTGCGGGCAGGCTGGGCTCCGCTCCTGCCCTGTGGCTTGCGCTGGATAAAAGACCATAGCTTAGAAACACAAAGGTTTGGGGTTCAGTCCTGCCCTCTGCAACTGGAGAACCGTGGGACCTGGAATCTCCTCATCCCCCTTCCCTCTGAGACTCAGTTTCCACACCAGCAAAACGAGGCTCTCCTAGGCCCTTGTTGGTTCTTCATTTCACGATCTGCCTAATGCAGATGAAGTCTTTGCTCTCAGGAAGCCAGTTATTAGATAGAGTCTAAAATGCCAGTTAATGGAAGTTATCTTTTCCTAGGATAACAAAAAAAGCCACTGATACATTTTTAAGTTAATTTTTAAATTTTGTTTTAGAATTTAGGCTCTGTAAATTTCACTCTGGGGGACATATATGTGAGTTTTACCAAATGCACGGTGTATAATTTCATGGAAAGAGGCAAACTAGCTGTATAAACCTAGCCACAACTTATTCTATTAACAAAACAAAGCAAAGAGAATCTGCTTGGACTCTTAAATTGTGGCTTTGTGGAACTACTGAGGCCTCTGGTCTTTCTTCAGTGTGTCTAGGGTGAGGAAGAGACTTGCATTCACTAGCTATGAAGTGAACTGCTGGGTTCTGTTTGCAGAACAGCGAGAGGAAGTACCTTTTCCTCCCCAGGGCAGGGCCTACACTGATAGGAATGCTGGCCAGAATGAGGACCCCAGGTGCCGGGCTGTACCACAGCTGCTGCTGAATGAAGCACAGTGGGGCTTGACGCTCCCCTGGCTACAGTGTTGCGTCTAGGGCTCAGAGATGGAAACATGTTCCGGTAGCTTCACATGTCTCCGCAGCCCTATAAAACCAGGCAGTAGGTATGAGACAGCCGGTGTTCTGGAAGAGTTCTGAGGTTCTCTGAGGAGAAGGTGTCCCCTGACCTTTGCAAGAGCCTTGGTTCCATGAAGCCTGTGCAGATGTTAAGGTGTTGCATCTCTGTGTTAATCCTCAGTGCGTCTCATTCCAGATGTTCTCCAAATGCTAGTACAGAAGGAAACGGAGTTTCCCGTGGGGGAGGCGGCTATGACGAGCCTTAGCAGAGGCAGGCGCCAACTCAAGAGTCTTATATGTTCTGCCTGGGGTCTGACCCCTCTGAGGCCAGAGTGCCCTGCTGGAGAGGCAGGTTTCTAGATACAGATGGGGATTTAGTCAGCTCCGCAATTCAAACAAACGAAAGAAACTCCGAGCCTCACATTCTGGTTCCTATAAAGGAAAGTCTCTAACAAAGCCATTTCAGAGTTGGATGAAAAGCACAGAGATCTGAAGCTTCTCACTGTGGAAATGAAGGAGACATTGCAGGACACTTCAGAGTTGTAGAGTCCCAGCTACTCCCTCCCACTCCCTTATGTTCAACTGGGAAAGTTCATATGGCTGAGATGAATTCATAGTAGTACAGGCTCTTTCTGGTGGCTAGCATGTCAGCACATAGTAGGTCCTTTCATAAATGTCTACCTTGTGTTTGTTTATTTGATTGTTTATTTACTTATTTATTTATGCATGCCAGGGTCTTACTTTATAGCGTAAGTTGCCCTGAATGATGAATCCATTGTCAGGGTGTTCCTTCCTCGCTCACAATCCCAGTGGCATCCTTGTTCACAGTTAAAGCTCATGAGCCTTCCTGCCTGACTTTGTCATCCTGATGTACCCACAACCACGCTGGACTCCTGGCTGGCCCTGAGCATGCCACACATCCTCACCTCAGGGTTTTACATTTGTAAAGCACTCTGCCTGGATTATTCTTCCTGAGGTCCCCAGGTATCTAGTCCCTTTGCCTCCCTTTTAAGGCTTTGCTTGAATGTCACCTGTTTAGTGCTATGTAAAAATGATTACATGGTATAAAGACCAAGTGGATGGGGCTATTGTTGGCTGGGTCTGAGGGGGCAGCACTGGCTGTGGGGGACCTGGAGTCCCAAACAGTGTGATGTGGTCCCTGGCTGCTGAGGTCCTGGCTGAAGGCAGATTCTGGCCCAGAGGCTCCAGGCTCTTGAGAGGAGAGGCCAGGCTAGTTTAGAAGCCAAACAACTTTCTTTTGTCTTACTTGTTTTCCCTTCAAGAAGTCAATGTTTCAGAGGCCACAGCAAGCGGGAAGTCATGACTGCTGGGCACTCAGGGCTTAGGATCTGAACTTGAGGGGCTGTCCACAGTTCTCCCCTCCCACCTCTCTCTGGAGTGTAACATTGGCCCTGACTCTGCATTCATTTCACACTAAGTCACTCTTCCTAGCGGCAGAGTGCATCCCACCACTCTGCACACTCCCACAGAGGAAATCAAACCTTTGTCAATAGCATTAGAGGCCAAAACCAAAATGGTGGTTTCCAGGCCACGGCTCCAGTGATTTGCTTTGCTCTGCCAGGTACTGTCAAGGACAGGCCTCCTGCCCTGAGAACTTGCAGAGCTGCGAATGAAAACCTAGACTTCTTCTTGCAGCTAGTTGAAAAATCTGGTAAGAATACATTGGATTAAATCCAAAATCTCAGACTTTAAAAAGATATCTTATCCCCCTAGAACACATCAAAGGTAAGCAGGTTTGTTCTTGAATGCTGATTTTGTTATATAATGTTTTACTTAGTAGTCTTTTCTTTTTTTAATATATAAAATGTTTTAGGGTTGGAGACATGGCTCAGCAGTTAAGAGCATGGACTGCTCTTTCAGGGGACCTGGGTTCACTTCCTAGCACCCACATAGCAACTTACAACTGTTTGCAACTCTATTTCTAGGGGACCTGACGCCCTCACATGGACTTACATATAGGCAAAACACCAAATGCACATAAAATAAAAATTAATAAATTAAAAGTACATTGTTTTAATTAATTTCTTGAGAATGTTGTACAGTGTATTCCGATTATAGTCATCCTCCACTCTTGGCTCTAGCTCATCCCAGACCTACCCCACCTCCCTACTGCATCTCAACTTAGTGCTCTTTTTATTTTTATTTATTTACTTATACGCTTATGTTTTATTAAACAACCTACCAGGTCCAATTTATGCTGTCCATATACTGCTAGGTGTGGAGCCACCCCTGGACCACGACTGAAGTTCCAGGAGCCATACCCTTAAAGAAAACTGATTTTCCCTCCCCCAAAAGCCTTCCACTGCCCATAGTTCTTCAGTTAGGGGAGGGATGGTGATCACTATCCCCCCCCCCATGCTGGAATATCGACTGGCTTGCTCTTGTGCAGGTCTCAGTGGGCAGCCTCAGCTGTTGCGAGTTCCTGAGGGCAATAGTACTGGCAGGTCCAGAGGACACTGTTTTGCTCCCATCCTCCCATCCTCTGGCTCTTACAGTCTCCCTGCTCCCTCCTCTGTGATGGTTCCTGAGCCCTGGGGAGGCGCACATATGTCTGTGAGATATAGATATCCAGTCTCTGACTCCACTGACACTCATTCTTTTCACCTTGATGAGGCTCGAGTTTCTGTTTACTGTTGACCCCTGCACAAAGAAACTTCTCTGCGGCAGTCTGAGAGCTGTATTAATCCATGGGTACAGAGATACAAATCTAGAGGGCAGTTTGATACTATGTCTTGATGTAATTAATAGGTTTTGTACTTTCAACTTTTCACTAAGCGAAAAAGACTTTACCACCCAACTGGTGTATACAGTTAAGTACTTACAAAAGCTGAATTTTGACCAGAAGAACTGAGTTCATTCAGAGGATCGATAAAAACTTTGCCTAGTCAGTTTCTCATTTTTCTCCTTTGGGGACCATCATTTTAGTCTTATAATCTGGATGGGAAGAGGCCAGTCTACACAGCCTGTTGGCTGCTCATTTTCTGACCTTCCCATAATCCTGTTTGAAGGAAGCCAACTGAGCTGGGAAGGTTGATAATGAAGATGTGTTAAGCCTAGGCTTGGAGTGAGGGAAAGACTTGGTGGGGCAAAGAGTCATAGAAACCTCATCTTACTCACTGGTCTTTAAACCTTGCCTGTCTTTTAAAAGATTTTTATTTATGTGTATGTGCGCAGGCACATACATGCGTAAAAAGTTAGAAGAGGCATCAGATTCCCTGGAGCAGGGGTTTTCACCCTTCCTAATGCTGTAACCTTTTGATACCGTTCCTCCTTTTGTGGTGACCACCCTCCACTCCAGCATAAAATTATTTTTGTTGCTACTTTATAACTGTAAGTTTTCTACTGTTATGAATCATGATATAAATGTCTGATATGCAGGATATGGGACCCCTTTGAAAGGGCCCATCAACCCCCACAGGGGTTGCGACCCACATGTTCAGAACCACTGACCAGGAGCCAGCATTACAGGTGAGCTGCCTGGCATGGCTCTTAACTGCTTAACCCTTCTCCATCCCACTCTTTCCTCCTCAATGCTTCTTTGATGGTTCCCTCCTCTTCAGAACTTCAAAGGTTACACAGAATACTGTGACATGATATGAATATAATTATGATATGAAGTGATTAGAAACTACATAAAATCCTGTAGAGAAGTTGTATCTGAGCCAGTAAGAGATTTTGCATTGGTGACAAAATGGTGAATAAATGTATTTATTTTCTTGACCTACCAAATTATGTAGTTCCTTGGCAAGATTCATGAATCAGGCTGTAATCAAGTCGAGGGCCCTGCTGGGAGAAGAGAGTGTGGAAAGAAGGCTTAGGGACAGCCTGATCAAATTATGCTCCAAAAGGAGCTGTGTGGCTTAGATGTCCAAAGACCCTTGAGCCCTGGGACTCTGGCACGTTTTAGTAAGGAGGTAAATTCGTTTATTCATTCATTCAGTTAATGTTAGGAAAGAAACACAAAATTGGGGCAACTGTTTCAGATTAACAAAGATGAAAGAGACAAGACAATTACATACAATTCATGACCTTGCACTGGACTGTGGATTTGAAAAGATCGCTATAAAATTGACTTTAGTTTTAGTTTCCTTTCTTTCTATCATTTTTACTTCAATTTTCAACTTTTTAAGGGTTTCAAGTTTTGTTATGGAGTTACAGGAGATCAAGCCTATATATTCATTCACACCATGCAAACCCTTTAGCATTGTATCTGCGGTCCTAAAAGCGATTCTTTGTCCCACAGTAGCTATTCGCTGCCAATAGCCTTTCCTCTAAAGGATGGGGTCTCTGGAGCCCCTTGCCCCCATGCTGGAATTTTGACTGGCTTGGTCGGGTTCAGGCAACCACGGCTGCTATGAGCTGATATAAGCAGCAGTCAGGTCGCTGCTGGGAGACGGCATTCACAGCACTCATCCCCATCCTGGGCTCTTGCATTCCTTGTCTTCCCAGTTTCCCTCCACTATGTGAATTCCCTTTCAAGAACCTTGGTAATTTTATATGCAAAACTGGTACCTTGGGATGAGGTGAGTTTTGCAGATATATACTTTTGGCTTTGAGCTTCTATGAGTCACAAAATTAAATATTTCCCATATAAAAAGATTTTAATATTGGAATTTATATGTATTTATGTAGATATATGTACAACATTTTCAATTTCTCATATCATAGTAGTTAATAATTTTGGGAAGTGAAAATGTATGTACAACTAAATTTCTTGTGTTTGGAATGTATAAAAATAAAGGCAGGTAATACATTTTAAATACTATAAAATGGCATCATCAAGACAGGCTACTTAACATGAAATTCCTGGAGTGGTATAAAAATCTTGTGATTATAACAACAAAACAGTTTAGGAGGGCATTTTAAATAGGGTTAGAGTGTCTGGGAATAAATCTTTTCCTATCAAATAAGGAGTGGCTTGTGGCGTGGAAGCAGAGAAAGGTGATGGGGGTGAAAAGATGCAAGTGGGGGGAGAGAAATGAGGAGGAAGTAGGAAGAGGAAACAGCAATGTCGTGCTTTGTTTGAAAAAGCCATAAGGGGACCTAATGCTTACCATGCTGATTAGAAACAAATTAATTAAAGAAATAAGAACAGAACATTAAAAAGCAAAGAAAAAAGTGCTGTGAAACATGAAAATTGGGAAGTCTGTAGGAAACCGAGGCTGGATACACATCCTGCTGTTCCGAAGGGTTGGGCATTTTCAAAACTAAATGTTAGGGAAAGAATAGGAAGTGGGTGCTAAACTGTTTGTTATGATCTTAGCAGCTGATGGGGTAACCCATTGACAATGGTACTGGCTGCAGTTTTCTGCAGCTGATGGGGTAACCCATTGACAATGGTGCTGGCTGCAGTTTTCTGTAGATGTCTTTATTAGGCTGAGAAATGCTCTCCTTTATTTCAGTTTGTTGAATATTTTTACCTTGAGGAGATGCTGGGTTTTTGCCAAATGTAATTTCTACATTTACTGATATGAAGGTATTGCTTTGACTTTTATTGTATTAAAATGATATATTGAGTAATTTTCATGTTATAGCCCACCTTGATTTGGGGATATGTTTTAGGTGACCATCATATCTCCTTATGTGTTACTGGATTCAATTAGCTGGTGTTTTTGTTGAAGAATTTTGTAATTTTTTCCACAAGAGAGTTTCAGCTGTAGTTCGCTTTCTTGAGACATCTTTGTTTTTTTTGTATCAGGATAGATAATAATACTAGCTTCAGAAAAAAGACATATTTCTTCCTTTTTATTATGTAAAACTTTGTAAAATATTGATGTCCTTCCACCCCCTCACCCCTCCCCTGGTAGAACGGAACCCGGGGCTCACACATGCTAGGGAGCACCAGAACACTGACATACCTCCCCCTGCAGATGGAAGTTTCTGTCCTGCCCAGTCTGTTCAGTCCCAAAGAAACACACAGAAGCTTATATTAATTATTAACTGTTATCCTATTGCTCAGGCTTATTACTAACTAGTTCTTATAGTTAACTCATAATTCTTATCTATGTTTAGCCACATGACTTGGTACCTTTTCTCAGTAAGGCATTCTCATCTTGCTTCCTTTGCATCTGGCTGGTGACTACCTCTTTGCCTTTCTTCTTCCCAGCATCCTCCTAGTCTGGTAGACCCCCCTATACTTCCTGACTACTGGCCAATCAACATTTTATTAAACGAATATGAGTGACAAATCTTTACAGTGTACAAAAGCATTATCGCACAGCATTCCCCAGACCTGTATTTACTTTTAGTTCTGAGACAAGGGCTTACCAAGTTGTCCAGGCTGGCCTTGAATTCATTCTGTAACCCAGGCAAATCTGGACCTACTACTCTCTTGCCTGAGCCTCCCAAGTACCTGCAAAAGTAGCCTTGCACCAATTAGCCCAGCCAATGTCAATTCTTCAACCACTTGGTAGATTCTGACCATGGCTTTTCTTTGTGGGTACTTTTTTGTCAATAATAAATTTTCTGTATTTATTATAAGTTTATTTTTTCATATCTTCCTGTGTAAGATTCAGCAGTTTGTTTCTAGAAATTTGCTATTTCATGGAGATATTTAAATTGTTGTCACATAATTTTTCATAGTATTCTGTGTGACATTTTAAATTGTATGAAGTAAGTAGCAATGTCCTCACTCATGTTTGATTATAGTGACTTGAGTCTGCTTCTAGCTTCTTCTGTTCACTCTTGCTAATTTGCTGTATTTTTAATTTAAATATTTTTGAAAATTTCACGTACAAATATTATATTCACAATGCTCCCCTAAGCAACTCCTTCCTGAACTGCTGGCTCCCTCTCATATCCATGACTTCTTTAGTTATATATATGCGGATAAAAATACTTTTTGCTGGGTCCATTTGGAGTTGCCCTTACATGCAACTGTTTACTGCTGATCACTAAGGATTGGATAACTTTTCATGGGTTTATGCAGGAAGAAGACTGTTTTTCCCTCTCAGAAACCATTAATTGTCTATAGCTCTTCATCTAGGGCAGGGCTTTGTGATATTACCCTCATCCATGTTGGTGTCTCAAGCAGTGGTGTCCTTTTGTGGGTCTTACTTAGGTGGTCATATTGTTGAGATCTCATGGATATAAATCCCTATAACATACAGAAGACACTATTTTATTGCAGGTGTCTCCAACTCACCCAATCTTTCTGGCTCTTCTTCCATGGTATTTGCTGAGGAGCCTTAGGTGTAGAATTCATGTTATAGATTTATCTATTGTGGCTGGACACCCCAATTGTTCTCTGAAGTTTGACAAGTACATTTATTTAATGGTTTATAAACAAAAGCAACCTTCTTTGATGAGGTGTGTTTGTGTGTGTTGGCTATGCTTTTGTTTTGATTTTTTGTTTTAGATTGTTTGTTTTTATGTCAACTTGATGTAAGATAGAGTCATTTTGCAAGCAGGTGTCATATACGAGAAAATGCCCGCATCAGGCTAGCCTGTGGGAAAGCCTGTGCTACACCTTCTTGGTTGATGATTGATGTGGACAGGCCAAGTTCTCTGTGGGTGGCACTATCCCCAGGCTGAAGGTCCTGAATCCTATAAGAAAACAGGCTAAGCAGGCCATAAGCAGCATTCCTCTGTGGCCTCTGCATTGCCCTGACTTTCCTGGATGATGAACTATAAACTGTAGGATGGAGTAAACCCTTTCCTCTCCCTGCTCATCCTCTCCTCGCTCATTTTGGTCGTGTGTTTTAATCGGTTCAATAGAAAGCCCAACAGAGACAGGGAGCAAAAGCTGCACTTAGCTGCGGGCCTGAGGGTGTTTAGAATGCGGCTAGGTGTCCTGTGTTCTCTGTCCAAATGTGTGGCGTCTATAAACCTTGTTTCGGTTTTAACCCAAAAGTGTTGCTGTTTTGCATTAAGTTTCCAATTGCTCTCACTCTTTGAGTTATTGGTTTTAGGAAAAGGTTTACTTTTCAGGTACTTCTGAATTTCCCACATTTTCTTGTGTTATTGATTTCCAATTTGATTCCATATTTTATGCTTTTTATTAAGTCTTTCTCTATAATATTGCACTGTCTCCTCTTCCTGCCCCTTTATTTTCAACCTGTTTATGTGTTTGAATCTAAATTTAATTTCTTTGCAGACAGCACATGATAGAATTATAGGTTTGAATAAGATTTTTATCTCTTTTCCTTTGATTTGGAACATTTAATTATTTTTATTCAATGTATTTTCTTGTAAAATGGAATTAAAGCCTGATGTTTTAATGTTTTCTGCATGCAATATGTTATCTGTAACAATGTTATATCAGACTATAACCATTTACAAAGAAAGTCTTCTGAGTTTATTTCATTATATAGTATATCTTTATGTACTATATATTTATTACTCGTGTTTAATATATGTACTCTCTTTTATATAATATCATGTCATATATTTAGTATGGAATGAGATGGAACATGTTTGTTATATAGGTATTTTAAAACACAAACTGTCATATTAACTACATAAACTCTAATTAAAACTATAATATGTAGTAGACCCTTGGTATCCATAGGTTTTGAGTGAAGCATAATTAAGAATTATTTGAAAGAAGTGACAACTGCACTGAACAGGTATAGACTATGCTGTTTGTCATTGTTCCTTAAACAATAAAATATAGCAACCATTGACACTGTGTTAAGCATTCAAGGCAATCCAGAGAGGATCTAAAACAGTCGTTCTCAACATGTGGGTCGTGACCCCTTGGCAAGTTTCTATCTCCAAAAATATTTACATTATGATTCATAATAGTAGCAAAATTATAGTCATGAAGTAGCAATGAAAATAATTTTGTGGATGGGGGTCACCACAACATGAGGAATTTATTAAAGGGTCACAGCATTAGGAAGGCTGAGAACCACTGACCTGAAGCATAGGAAATCACATGAACAAGTTATGTGTGAACACTGTCCGACTGTATAAGAGAGCCTTGTTCCCCTCCAGAGGCATGCTGGAATTAGCACCCTGTAGACCCTGGGGGTGGTGGTGGCAGGTTATAATGTACATTATATATATATATATATTATATGTATATGTATATATATATCACATATGTATGTGTGTATATATAGCATATAATAAAATAATAACAATTTCCTCTTAGCAGTTGCATTTGAGAGTACCATTAGCATCTTACTACAATTTATTTAGGTTAATGCTAATTAGTTGAAAACTATTCAAAACAGCCTTCATTCCAGTAGAGGTCAGCTCTCCTATTCAACTGCACTGTTGCCATCAGATAAACTACATCTTCATAAGCTACAAGTTCAGCAACATAGCTTTGTACACGCCCTCTTATGCTTTTTAGGAGAGAGCTGCATGCAAATGTTCATTATACCTGTGTGGTTCCCGTTGTCCTTGTCCTTCATGCCTTCATGTATGGCCCGTCCCTTTCCTGCTAGTTTTTCCATGGGAAGAAGATCTGTTAGTAATGAGTTGTATTATGTAGTTTGTCCTTTGCTTTCTCACAACAGTCTTGCTGATAGAATGTTCTGTCTGTAGTTTTTACACTCCACTCTGCAATTGTCTTCTGGTCTCAGTTATTCCTAACGAGAAACCAGTTTGTCTAAATAATGCTTTTACATCATTGAAAACTTTATTTGATAAAACATGGTTTTTAAACTTTTAATTTTTCCTTTAGGGATGATTTATTTTAGCTTTTTAGTATATTCAGAATACTTGATTTCAGTCTCGGTTATAATAAATCCAACCTTTGGCTTTCTCAAGGAGAATTTCTCTCTCTTCCTCTCCTTCTCCCTTCTCCCTCCCTCCCCTTTCTGTCTGTCTGTCTGTCTCTCTTGCTCTCTCTCTCTCTCTCTGTAATCTCTCTCTGTGTGTGCATTTTCCAGTTGATTTCTTACTTTTGTTGTTGCTTTTTGAAAACCAGAAACTTAAAATAATGCAGTTTAGCAACACTGAAAATCAGATTATCCATTTTTGTTGTTTGTTTTTTACAGTGTGATTGTTGCTGCACATTTGTTTAGTGGTGTTTGGCTCATCCTCGAATGCCTGTAATCCTTGCTGTGAGAGGCTCCCAATTTCTCTATTCAGTCATCATCATGGTTGGCTACTCACTGGAGAGAAAATGCTCTAAATGTCTTGTGTAACTATGTCTCACTGTTTCTGCTCTGAGGCTCCCTGTGTTTTGGGCCATGTTTTCAGTTCTCCCGCCATCAGGAAACCTTCAGCCCTGATCTTTCCTTCACTTTCTGGGTATGCAGAGCCTCTGGGTCATCTGGAGATGAGCGCTTCAGGCTGTCTCAGGCATTTCCGTATGCACCTGTAGTCTTTGGAATTCTCAGCAATATGCAGAACTTTTCAAATTCGCTTAGAGTCATTCTTAGCTTGTCACTGTGTAGTCCAGGCTAGCCTAGAACTTGTGATCTACTTCCTTCAGCCCTCTAGTGCTGGGGTTGCAGATAATGTGTTACTAGATAAAAGCAAGCTCAGATTTTATTGTATTATGAGAGGCAGTTAGGGAATATTTTATATACCACAGTTTATCACGTTTAAGACATCGACTGTAAGATTCAAATGGAGTTTTAGAAATTTCCCAGTTTGGGAAGAGTCCTTTGTTCTTTAGTTCTCTGATAGGTTGTCTGTGTTTTGCATCACATTTCCCAGTTCTCCAGTGTCTCTTAATCCTGATTACTATTTCCAAGTGGTCAAGTTCACCCAACTTCCCTTGCTACTTGTAGGACCTTCCCACTTGAAGATCAAGAAGCACCCCAGTTTCTCCATACTATCTTAATAATAAATCTCTTATTTTAAAAATAATTTCCCAGAATATTGTTATTATTAAATCAACATTAAAAATAACCTGTTTAGTTCAAAATGGATTTGGTACTAAAGAAATCAACGTAACTTTTTGCAGCACAAACAATTATTTCTTTTGAAGCGTTCATGTATGCTTCAATTCTTCTGTGTAACTTGCTGGTGAGCACCATAAGTAATGGCTTCAATGGCGCTAATGGCAGCCCATGTCTGGGACGGTGCTCCAAGCCCGACTGGCGAAGACGTGGTCTTTCCTTACACCCAAAACACTGGTTTGAAGATGGCATCTGTCTCCTTAGAGTCCATCCAACCCCACGCCACTAAAAGGAAAGATGGCATATTAAAACTAAGACCTTAACTTTGTCTTTAACACATTTATTGATTACATGTTAATGTGCTCTCAGGGGAGACCCTGCCCTGTAAATGGAGATTGCTTTTTCATTTCCCAGCCACCCAGACACAAATAATCACACAAAACTATGTTAATTACAACACCGTTTGGCCAGTAGCTCAAGAGTATTTCTAGCTAGCTCTTACATCTTAACGTAATTCATTTGTATTATTTTATATTTTACCACGAGGCTCGTGATTTCTTACCTCTTGCTTCTTGGGCGGCTACATGGTGTCTGCCTGACTCCACCTTCTTTCCTCCTCTATTTTAGCTTGGATTTTCTGCCTTGCTATATTCTGCCCTGCCATGGGCCAAAGCAGCTTCTTTATTAACTAATGGTAATCAAAACATATTCACAGCATACAGAGGGGAATTCCACATCACTGCCCTTTCCTAGACTCTTAAGGAAAATGATCTTTTCAAACCACCCCTACTGAGCTTCAACAGGCAAGAATTGGTGGAAATGGCATTTGTTTTGGAGAACCGTCAATTTTCCCTGGTTATTACATATAAGGCATGTGTGCTCACTTTATGCCCTAAGTATCACGGACTAGAAAAACCAAGTATAATATGTAAAGAAACGACTGGAGAAAGGCAGGTCTGTGCCAAAGTTTATGAATGAGAGGGAGGCTTGCTTGCGTTAAGTGTTCTTTTGAGACAAGACTAAGGAGAGAGATGTCAAGAAAGCGGCTCTAATCTAAAGCTAGGGTTTTGTGGTCACTGATTTTGGCCTGTTCATCCAGTTTCAGACATCATTTCCAGAAAATTAGAAATCCCCCAAACATTATATTTTAAAACCCCCATTTTCTTGTACGTTTAAACCGTGGTTTTGTGTTGAACAGCTGTTGTATAGGCAAGCAGGAACACTATCACACAATATTTTTTGTAAGCAACGACAGTCTCTTGGACCGCTCTGGGAAGTTTGTTCCTTCAACTTCCTTCTTCCCGCTCTTTGGGTGAGCAGGGTGAATGATGTCTTTAACTCCAAATGTTGTTTGCATCCATTGCTTTTACAGCTCTTAGAAAACAGTCTTCCTGGCTATGGCTTTCCTCTCAGCTCCGTGACTCAGAGCCGGAGCCATCTCCTGTCTCCAGTCCTCCCTTCCCACTCTTAGTCACCCTTGAGCTCCTGGGGATGTGCCTTCCTGGTCTCCTCTTATCACATGGTTGTATCATCATGTTTTAGTTTCTTGGATACTAGGAACGCTCAGACGTGCCTGAGTATTAGAAACGCTCCCTTCATTTATTCCGTAAGGAAATTCTCCGATGAAGCATAGATGAGATAGTTCAAAAGACCAAACCCATAATGTTGTCACAGAATCCATTCCTATGATAAGACATAGGAATGATATTTTCTTCATTCATTACTAGGGCAATATTTATGACTTTTAAAAGGTAATTATATACTGAATTTCTTTTAGAAGAATTGGATATGCACCTTGGAAGAAGGATGAGTGTCCCGTCTTTGTTAAATTTCTTTTCTCTTATACTGATTTTGTGAGGCGACCTCTCCCAGATATTAGTGGACTTTGCTTAGTAATTTGGTGTTCATAGCAAAATAAGTGAGAAAATGACTTTGAGGTACTCGTACATGTCTTAAGAAGAATCAATTTTAGCTTTTTTTCTAAAGGTTAAGTTTTGTTTTATTAAACTGTTAAATTTTATTGATTATAGAAAAGGTTTACTTCCAAAATGGGACTTTTGCCTGATTTCTCTTTGGATATGTGCTGAATTTAATATGTTGACTTGTTAAAAATAAAAGCAAAGATTTAATTTCTGTTAAGATGAATGTCTTAGCTTATGCAGAGAGGCCCAAATGAGACAATTCTTTTCCTGGAGAATTGCTTCAGAGTTGGCTAACCCAGCTGTTGTGAGTTATCTGGAATTAAACTACTTAAACTCAGTGAAGCTCTGCTTTCTCCTCTAGAAGAATTTGAAGCTTACAAAGCAGTCATGCGATACAGAAGTTGTGCACAGCTACAACCATGCTGCCTCGCTTGTCATCTTTCCCTTCCTCCAGGGCTTCTCCTTATTCTACTGCGATCCCTTGCACTTTTCTCTAAATCTTCCTGTGTGTGGTCTGGAGTTGCTTGTAGTCTTATTCCTCTCTTGGGCACATAGCCTAGCCAATTCTCTTCTACAGTGGTCGCTACCTTTTCTTCCATTCTGTTTCTTGGGTTCTGGACTCTCACAGCGTGTTCTACCTCCAGCCATGGTCTTGTTTGGCCGTGCTCGCACTTTAACAGATGTATGAATCATCTGAGGATCATTTACAGTGCACACGCTGGTCCCGTAGGTCAGGGGTGAGGCTCACCATTCTGTATATGACAGCAGTGCTCCAAATCCACAGGCCAACGCAAGGAGTGCTGTTGTACCTTTAAGAACATTTTAGGATCTGGCTTGGTTGTGGAGCTATCGCTGGGAGGGAATGAGAAGCGTGTTTCGCATATGCAAAGCTCCAGAGCGCTTCACTCATCCTCAGCACCTCTTTGTATAGAATGCGAGGAAAATCTTCCATTAAAGGAAAAGCTTCTAAGCTAGAATATAAATACAGGCTTTGCTGCTTTCAGCTGCTCAGGGCTGGAAAAGCCAGTTTACAGTATACCCTGAAATGCCTTTGGATGAATGCAAGCGCATTCCAGAGAACTGGACCCACCTCAGGAAAGGCCCCTAGTTTACTAGGATTTTTACATTGCTAAAGATATAAAAATTGAAAGCCAGATTTAAACTGAACCGAGAGCTGGAGGTTTTAAGCCAGTAATATTTTCCCTGTAAATACCTTTTGGAAAGACTGTGAGATTTGAGTCAGCTAGGGTGAATCTATTATCCAAACTTTTGTTTCTGGAAGCATTTAATTGAAAGGAAAAACCCCAAGAATGCACCCAGAGGTGAGTGTCACGCTGCAGCTGCTGGTGGTGGTAGGCTTGAAACAGCAACGATGGGGGCTAAGTGAAGCCAAATGAAATCTGCAAATTATTAGGGTGAAATTGGTAAGGGGCGCAGCAACCTAGCAAGAGAGAACAAGGGGACTTGGTTCCCAATACAATATAGCTACATACGATGCTATACAAAGACAGGACAGGAAAATTTTTAGATTCTAAAAAGATGTCAGAGGCAGAACATTTTGCAAAGCCTGGGTGACTCTCATTCTGGTTTTCTATTTCTCTACAAAGTTTCAGGTTCCAAATCTCCTGAAAGAGTAGTTCTCACTGTATCCTCTTAGAACTTCTCCCCAAAATTTTCCCCATAATTAAGAACTTTGGAACATATGATAGAGTCAAGCCAAATATTCAGACATAGAAGGAACTGGTACCAATCAAAGGGGAAATCAGCCCTGGTTAGGGAAGCAGACTCAGTTTTTAGTTGACTACATATTTGTACTGTGTGCCAGAAGCAGTAGAATCTGTTCATAGTTATTCTGCATTCTGTTACCACACACACACACACACACACACACACACACACACACACACACACACACACACACACACACGTACATTCACACACTCACCCTATCCTGGGTGCTAGGATCCAGGGCTTATATCTCTGGTGTCCCTCACAATTCTGAGCTGGCCTTATGGCTCTCATGGCCTGTCCTCAACTTCCCTCAAGTTCTCTGTCCTCAGAGGACAGACCCTGACCACCGTCCTCCTCGCCTCACTCTCTTCCCATCTTCCCGCTCTGCTAACTATGGCAGAGTTTGCATTGTCCTCTTCCTTCAGTTGTTGCCCCTCTCACCACAGATTTCACTCCTCTTCAGGCTGCAGCTGCTCTCTGCTGAAGGCTTCCCAACGGGGTTTCTCACTTCTTTTCAGTTAGGTTTTCCAATGTAACAGATTGGTCTATGTTTCATTCTTTAAATAATAGCTGTCTTTAACAATAATCCACACACTCTAACAATCATTTCTCTGTATCAGCTATAATCAAAATTCTAAGTCCTTTCCCTCAGCCTCAATTGTGGAAACCCTCATAACTCATAGCTGAAGAGTGTGCCCAATGCTGCCCTTTTCACGCTGGGGAGAAAGCAGCTTAAGGAGCCGCGTATATAGACAGCCACCAGCCCGTGGCCTGTCTGGCTTCATCTGTTCCCGGAATGCCTGAAACCCATTTCAGAGACATGATCATCCCATCTGTAAATATTTTAGCATGAACTTTTCAAAGAGGAAGACTCATTTGGAAAAATACAACCACAAATACCTTGACACATCTTTACAAAATTGCTAATAATTTCTTAATGTTACTGTGTAGTCAACATTTAAATTTATTACTTTAAAAAAAACATAACTGGATTGCTTGGAGCTATATTCAGACCATTTGCTGTGATACATGTATAATTTTCTTCAGTTCATTTTTAATCCCCTCTGTGTGGGGGGGTGGGTGTGAGTGTGCGCACACACACATATGTCAAACCAGAAGTCAAGACTAGTGACCCTTCTCCCCTTACTCTGTAGACAGGCTCTCTCACGGAACCTGGAGCTCATTGTTTTGTCTAGAGCAGGTGACCAACGAGTTTCTGAAATGTGTTCCTCTTACTTCCCAGAACCAGAGTTAGAAATACTTGGCCATGCTCCACTTTCACATAGGTGCTGGGGATTTGTACTCAGGCCCCTCAACCCCAATCTCCATTTCTTAATCTAAAGTTTCCTCCCATTCTTCCTTTTTGGATGCAGGTATATGCATGCATGTGTATATGTGTGAGCATACATGTGCATATTGAAGGATAACATTAGGTATCATGCAAGAACACCATTTACATGGAGACAGGGTTTATAGTTGTCTTGGAACTCACCAATTAGGCTATCAGCAAACCTCAGAGATCTTCCTGTCTCTGCTGCCCTAGTACTGGGAGTTAATGAACAGCACCATGGCTGATATGTGTATATGACTTCTGAGGATCCAACTCGGGTCCTAGTACTTGCAAGGCACGTGCTTTACCAAATGAGCCAGCTCCCCAGTTCCCCATCTCCCTTTCTCCTCTGCTCCCCAACTCCTGAGCTTCCCAGCTCCCTATCTCCCAGCTCCCCAGGTCCTGTGCTTTGCAGCTCCCCTGCCCTCCAGATCCCCATGTCCCCAGCTCCCCTGCTCCCCTGCTCTTGACCTGTCCAGTTCACCAGCTCCCCAGGGCCCGCCCGTGCTACCCAGTCTCCCAGCTCAGCCTCTTTCCTTTGCCTGGCTTTATAATTTTCCTGTTGAAAGGATCAGACAGTTTGCAGGGTCCAGGTTTTTCCCATGACATCCTTGTAGTGCCATTTAGCATGGTTCATCATTCGGAAACCGAACTATACCTAAGCGGTTGGTCAGATAGAGGTTTGATTTTCCAATACCGCTTCTTCCTAGACAGCTTCCTGGAGGCACCGAAGGGCTGTTTTATGAGGTTGTGTCTAACTGGGACTTTAGGTGCTGTTTCCCTCCCTGGTTCATTGGGTTTTCATGGACCTTTTATCTAGAATTATCCTAGCTGTTCTCTACAGCAAAACTGCAGTGGCTGTGCACCTTTTTTTTTTTCTTTTTATATAGTGAACTTAAAAAAATAAACTTCATTTTTCATGAAATTTTAGATTTATAAAGAAATTAAAGAGTGCTCAGGTGCCTGCCAACCTCACACACATAAGCACATGCAGAGAGTTCCTGCTCATTAACTCCTGTGTTGTTGGGTCAATTAACATAATGAAATTCAAGAAATGACAATCTGATCATGCTTCAAGCTTGGGAAGGTTTCCTATACCTCTCTCTCCTTGTTTTACCTGCAGGCTATTCTGTGGGCGCACATTCTTTCCTGGGTTCTGCTTGTTTTGCAAGCTTCATCCGGAAAGGGATACTGCCTGGTCATTCATCAGTGAAGGATTCAGAAAGTGCCCGTCACATATCAATGCTCATGCTTGTTGAATGGGCAAAGCAAATGGATGAGCAGTGGGCACAGCCGAAGAGCAGTGCTGCGTCTAGGTGGGGTACAGCACTGGGGCCGTGGGTTTTCCTTGAGTGTGGGTTGTGGAGAATAGGCAAGTTGAGAATGAAGAAAGGAGCGAACACAAGTGAAGAAGAGATGGTTTGGGGTGATTTGGTGATGGGCACTGTGGGCATGTACTGTGCACAGAGAAGAGATATCAGAAAGGCTCCTGAAGGCACAGGAAGGTGCCAGCTGAATAGTCTGGGGATGTACTCAGTAAGTAAAGAGCTTTCTCTGCAAATAGGAGAACTGGAGCTGGGATCCTCTATACTCACAGAAAAGAATCAGGCATGGTGGTGCATACCCATAATCCTAGGTGAGGTTGAGACAGGTAGGTGCCTTCGGGGGCTCAGTGGCCAGCCAATCAATCCAGCAGGACCAGTGAGAGACCCTCTCAAAAAACAAAACAAACAAACAAAACAACAAACAATTTGGGGAAGCAATTGGATGAAGATGATGAGATTTCAAGCCCTGGTCTGCCCACGCGTGTGAGAGAACCTGCACACATGAACAGCGTAGGCTGAGTGGCAGAGAGGAAAGATGTTTGGGCCTCTGAGTGTGTCTGTGAGGCAGTGCTGTTTCTCATTCTGATGGCTCCTGAAGACATCTTTGTGACATGCTGAATTCTAGCCAGTCAAAGCAAGCCATTCATCCCTGTTGGTCTGTGGTGTTCCCTCCATCGACTGTGTGGTACTATTCCAGGCCAGCAGCATGGAATGTGGCATTTCCTCCCCATCTGGAGAAACTCAAGCCCCGAGTACACCTATAGCAAAAGAAACTGTGGTTGGGCAAAGTGATGTCTCACAGCAAAACGATATTGAGGCATTGTGGTTGTTAAGTCAACTTCTGCTTTATAAATATTTTCTATGTTCACCAACCCAAATCATTTCTCGGATCTGTAGCAAATCTGCATATTTTATGCACATTTTATCGAGAATAGGTGCTACCCCTTCCTAAGAGTGGGGCTGGATATTGCATCCCCTTGTGACTTCATGAGAGATGTCTCATTTCACACTCCCAACAGCACAGCTAAATGCATTATGAAAATTCATCTAAATATAGACTGAAATCCTAGGTGAAGACCTGAATATGTGCCATTGAACATGACTTGAATGTATTGTAGACCTTAAGGAAATTGTCTTCAAGGAGCCGAAGTACCTGGCTTTGGCTTCAAGTTGCATGACAAATTAGCTCTATGACCTTGGACAAGTTACTTAATTTTTCTGTGGCTTTGTTCCTTCTCTGCAAAAGAGAAAAATAATAATACCGAACTGCACATAGATCAAATGGTTTATTAAAAGACCTATGGAAAATTGCAGGGAAGGGATAAGTTCAGACTGATGTTGTCACCAGTGGGACTCTCTCTAGGGTATTAGTCTAGTGAGAAGTAGTCGCCATGTCTGGCAGCCTGAAAGTGCTTGTAGACACAAGCCACCTGACAATTACGCTGGTGGGGGAGCTCCAAGCTTTCCATGATCCAGATGCAAGCAGCAGAATCTGAAGATGACTGTTTGTTACAAAGACAGAAATGATCATTCCTTTTGCACATGGAAAATTGGATGTGGAAAAATATTTTTCTACTGTCTACTGATGTTAGCTGGAAAAACATCTGTTGAAGATGCAGCCCCCCAAACCTGTGGAACTTACCAGTGATTCTGAGGTGGTGATTGCAGTGCACTCTGCAGCTGGGCCTTGGTATTCTGGAAGCAGTAGCCATTCTGAACTCATCCAGTTGCCTGTCTTGGAGCTGTGGCTTTGATAGTTCCTAGGAAGCTAGCCAAAACAAACTTGAAATACAGAGAGAAAAGGAGCACACTGTCAAGTTTTCATCTTTAAGAGAAATGTAAATAAGGCTCACAGATAATAATAATCACCATTATTATGCTGACAAAACATTTTTGTGGTGTTATGGTTCAGATCATATTCTAAAATTTAACATTGTGTGTGTACGTGGAGGATGTGTTTGTGGAGGAGTCTATGCAACACAGCAAATGAGGAGGTCAGAGGAGAAGGAGCAGTGGGAATATTTATCACATATGCATGCATCCATACATGCACACACATATACACAAGCATGTACACACACACACACACACACGCAAGCAAACACAACCACACATGCAAGTACACAGACATACACACATGCACACTTGCACACATGCACACCCACATGAAAACACCCATGCATGCATGTGTACACACATGCACACACATGCACACACGTATGAACACACATGCACACACATGCAAGCACAAACACACATACATACACCAAATTCATAATTTTCATGTAAACCGTTGCTGTTTATTCAATGATGTTTTATTCTACGTAACAAAAATTGACTTTTCTTTTGGAAACTATTACTAGTATGATCTGAATCACGATCTGTTTTCTAAAGATACTGGAAAAGCTGTAGCATTCCAATATAACTCCAGGCTGGGGGTTTGGATCCGAAAGGCTCTGAAAGGCTTCCCATATTTTGAACCCTTGTCCACAGTTGATGGCATTGTTTTGGGAAGTGGTGGAACTTGGAGAAGTGGAGTCCAGCTGGGAGAAACAGGTTCCTAGAGTCAGGGTTTTATAGGTTATATCCGATTCTGGTTCCATGCTGTGCCCTCCGCCTGTTGGCACAGCCGTATAAACAAGCCCCTGCCATTCACTTCCCTTACCCACACAGGATGAGCCGTGTGCTTCCCTTTCCCTGCCATGATGTTGATCTTTGGAAACCTTGAAGGGATATCTTTCCTCTCTCAGTCGTTCTGTTGGGCATTGGGCTGCAGTGACTAGATGAATAACTCCGCTCCAGAAGACCTTTCTGCTTCTGTGCTTGTTGAGTGCTGAGTGATGAAATCCCCATCAGTGGTCTTCATGAAGACTGATGATCTGTCCCCAGGGAAATGACAGGTCAATAAGCTTGAGATGGGATACAGAGTCCTAACGTTTCAAACTCTTGCACTGCAATGCAACTGCGTAGCTTGAGCCATTATCTGAAGCCCAGGCTCTCCAAGTTTAACCACCTGATATGCTTTGTTAAAACACAAATTGCTGAATCTCACCAACAGACTCCAGTTTGAAGATGTGGTTGAGGCCCAAGGGTGTTCATTTCATTGTGGTGTCACATGATGCTGAGACTGTTACTTTGCCTTGAGAGCCACCGAGATGGCGGGTTGAGCTACCACGGGTTTGCCTACATGCCTGGCTTCACTAACTCTTAACTTCTCAGGATGCGTACTGCTTCCTCTGAAGCATCTAGTGCCCCCTTCATCCATCCTTCCATATGTCAGCCAGGATCACTTTTCAATGAAGATCAGGCAAGAGTTCATTGGCTTCAGTCTGTTTGGAGTCCTTTTGGTGCTGCAATCCCAAACCAGGCTGTCCTAACTGGCCTAATTCAGAGCCACCAGCAAGCATACCCAGTCTGTAGCCAGCTTTCTTTGCTTCAAGAAAACAGAGGAGAACACCATAGTCTGTGGGCTTTAGTTATGACCTGCAGGAAAATAGGTACAAGCAGTGAGAAGATTCAGGCTGTAAGAGAGTATTTCCTCCCTTAGCAACCACATGGAAACCTGCTTCCCTTCCCTGCTCTCCATCCCCACTGCTGTAATCTATGGCCGGAAACTTTGCCTTTGCACACAATGAGAAGTCTTTAGTTTTTTACAGTTAGAATGAGCAAGCAGGGGTCTAGAGTTAAACGTGGTTGCAGCTTTACAACCCTGAGTGTCTCATTGAGAAAACCTGAGTATGAATCTCGCCGCTACCTTCCAGAGGCTTTGCATACCCCACAAAGCTTAGAGATGAAAGCAGACACCGAGACAAGACGGCCTGAGTGCACGCTCATTACCAAGCCCAAATGTGGCTCGCACTTGTTCAGGCTTTCGTGTTTCTGATCCTTTTGATGCAGGTCTGCCTTGACTTTATCACAGATACTTCCTGAGCTGCTTCATGCTGGAGAGTGGCCAGATTAGAGGGGATTGGTTTCTCCCTGGACGGTGTCTCACCTTTCCCCTGTAAATCTGGAAGATGAAAGACAAATTCTCGCGCAAAAGACAAATTCCAGTAAGCTGTAGTAACAAAATAAAGAAGAAAGGAAAGACATGAAAGAAAGAAAGAAAGAAAGAAGTGGGGGCGGGAGGGAAAAGCCAGAGAGAGAATCACTACCGCCCACATGTCTTGGGCCTCCTGTTCCTTTGTCTCACCTTTGTGTTGGCATATGCTGTTTTGTTACCATCAGAAAATGATCTGGGGCACAAAACATGGGCTTTTCTGTGGTTTTGTGGCTCAGGATGGGCAGAGAAAACTGCAGGTTTGCAGAGGACCAGTGAGCACCAATAATAATAATACAGATAAGTGGTTTGATTGATAACTCCCCTTTCTTCTGCTCCCGCCTCCTCCTTCTGCTCTTAGCCCTGGCTGGAGTCCTGGCCAGTCTCGACTAGCCTCAATTTTTCAACTGTTTCCCCTGCCACAGTCTCTTTAGCTCTTGGATTTTAGGTTTGAGTTCAAACTCCCTACTTTGGCAGCTCATTTACTCCCTACAAGAGACAGAGAGACTAATTTTTTGGAAGGTGCTGACTTGGGGTGTCAATTGCAGTACTTGTCTAGGAACAAGATAACCCCTTTCCCTTCCCCTTCTGACAGCTTGAGTGCAGTAGAGACTGGGGTCTTCATCCCTTTATAAGTCACAGAGGGGGTCGGGAGGGAAAACCGTGTCACCAGACAGGAGCCGTACCGGTTAGAGAAGCAGCTGACTCTGTCTCAACACTGCTCATGCATACTGTATTTATGGGTGCCACGCATGCTCCTAATTTCCTTTTGCTTTGATCTCTGTCACTTGTACTTTCAAGTTCAGTAAGCTACATAGAGGATGAACTTGTCCCATCCTCATGGGGTTTCCTGACAGTGTGAAATACAGATGCCTTGGAGCAAGGTAGCAGGTATAAAAGCATCTCTTTCATATATAAGAGAGCTCATTCAGCAAGGATCAATAATTTATTCATTTACAGTTTACAAGTGTATGCGGCTGTCTGCTGTTTGCACACCTTGGGCAGCACACATGGTGTCTTTGTGGGTGAGACAAATATGGTTCCTGTCTTACAGGGCTGTAGTAAAGAATAAAAGTTAATGATAATCTGATTAGATGTTTAATTAAAATTAACTTAAATAAAATAGACTTAAAATGGAACAAGGTATGTTAAAATATCTGTATGAGTAATTGGTGGTCCAGACACTGGTGAAAGGTGGCCTTGAACCTGCACAAGAGGAGTGAGTTTGGGCCTTAGTTGAGGGTAGAGGCAAAAATACTGGAAGATTTTCTAGGAATAAATAGCAACTAACCTGGAACCTGGAAAATAAAGGTAGGTTTGCTAGAGGCAAGAAGGATTTGGAAGTCAAGCAAGGGGTCAGCATGGACACGAGGGGACCAGGTGTAGAGAGGTGACATGCAATGTCAAAAGTCAGTGGGACTGAGGGTTTGGGAGAAGCAAGTACATTTTCCCTTGCTGGCTAATTTCATCACAAAAGGCACATAGGAGTCAGTAAGAGACTTAAGACATGAAAAAACCAGAACAGAGCAATGGCAAATGGTTACTTCTCTAGTCTGATGCCTGCACAACAGACATAGGAGTCAGTTGACAACATTAGGGAATGGAGGCAGAGGCATGCCTGAAACTTCAGATTTGGGCTGTGTTTGATATGTTCATAAATATTGATAGCAATCACTTGTGGAATTATGCATAGACCAGCAATCCTCAAATTCTAATTACATGGGGGTAACTGCTGAAAGGAGGGCTCCTTGCCCTACTCCCACAGATTTTCATCCTGAAATTCGGTGCATGTGCTGGTTGGTGAGTCTTTGATGCACAAGGACTACACATAGACCACGTTTGGAGAAACATGGGGGCAGAGTGGTCAAACCTAGAGTCGGATGTGAGGGATGGCTAACCTCTTCAAGGTTGTTCCCTTAGGTAAGTAACTAGTGCTGTTCAGACAGATGGAGACAGAGGAGACAATTCTAGTGTGCTCTGCCAGTAACATGAGTTCTTCCACAGGATGCCACCTTTTATATAAACACAGTTTCCCAAATTACTTCTCCCTTCTGAAGAATGCATTATTCCAAACATTATATTTTAACATATGCTATTGGGTTGTGTGTATGTGTGTGTGTAAAAGCAAATGCTTATGATAGTGTAGTTGAGCTGCACCCATATTTGAGGTGAAGGAAGATATCTCACAATAGAGACACAGTCTTGATGTAATAGGGTCTCAGGCTTGATGTAAGAAGGTCACAGTCTTGTCTAAGAAGTGGCTCCTTCTTTGGACATAGCTATTGAAATATGGGACGATTTCTATACATTGTAGTTTCTGAAAAACATTTTAGGCTTCCAGGCCTTTCACTGACCTCCACCTGCTGATGTTTATTGCTTGTGGACTCTTTGGCAACCCTGAATGACCAATTGTAATGAAGGTTTTCTTGCTTAATCTCTTGGTTTGTGACATAGCTCCTCTGTTTAAAGATTTTACTCTGACAGTGAGTTAACATATAATCAAAATTGATAATCTTTCACTGCCATGGCCTTGAGGAGAAGTTGTGTTTATTAAGCTTGATATATGTCAGGGTCTACATATGAACATTTCCATGAGTGATTTTGGTACCTTTAACAGCAGCTATTGGATGTTAGTATTGTACTGCCAAATGAAGCTCACACATATTTGTGCTCACACAACAGTTGAATGACCAGACCAGGTCTTGGAGCTAAGTTTGCCTCTAAACTGAATCTTTAGAGAATTGTAGAAGAGCTATGAAACCTGTTCATTTTGCAGAAGGTGATGCTCAACACCTTCACCATTGGCCTGTCTCCATGTGGTAGAAACATAAAACATGCTAAACACTTCTCATGGTAACTCCTGCTGACATTATCATCCTAGAAATGCCAAGTTGCAAAATCTACATTCAGTACTTCGAATTGGTCCATTCATGCACACAAGCCTCCCTCCACCTACCCCACACCTACTGATAGTAGCCGAGAGTCAGACACTGCAGAGGCTTGAGATGCAGAGATGAGCAAAGCAATGAGTCCTGCCATTAAGGAGTTTGCTTTGTGTATATCCCAAGACAATGTGTGTGAACCACAGCAGTGAAATGTCTGCGCAGTGAACATTTTTATAAACCAGGAATGCTGAGAAGCTGAGAATCCCCTGTCTGCTGGAGGTGTGGAGGACAGCAAAGTGCTGGCAAACTAGAAACAGCACAGGGATTTGTGACAGTGAGCTTCGTTGAACGTTTTTATAGTTGTGCTCCATGGAGACTATCCATCACGACTTCTAGAGGCATCTTGGCTTGATAAAAAGTGTCCGGGCAGTGGTGGCACACGCCTTTAATCCCAGCACTCAGGAGGCAGAGGCAGGTAGGTCTCTGTGAGTTTAAGACCAGCCTGGTCTGGAAGAGCAGAGTTCCAGGACAGGCTCCAAAGTTATAGAGAAACCCTGTCTTGGAAAACAGAAAACAAAAACAAACAAACAAAAGATGTCCAATACTTGTAGAAAGCCTCCAGAATCTTTTCATCTCAATGAGTCTTTCAGGAATTCAGTCTAAACTACAGAATCTGCTTTAATTTTTTTGTTTTTTTTTTTTTGTTAAGTTTTTTGTTTGTTTTGTTTTTCGAGACAGGGTTTTTCTGTAGCTTTGGAGCCTGTCCTGGAACTAGGTCTTGTAGACCAGGCTGGCCTTGAACTCAGAGTTCCACCTGCCTAGTGCTGGGATTAAAGGCATGCCCCACCTCCGCCTGGGTCTGCTTTAATTTTTGAAAGATTTAAAAATCTTCAAGCTTTAAAACAATCCATTTGGTGGTACATTTTATGATTTTCTCTTTTTTTCAGACCCCTCAGACCTTCTTGGAGGGGCTCCTTTTGTATTTGTATTATATTTTGGCTTTTCTCATCCTGAGTTTGGCTTTGGGGAATTCAGAATGAAGAGGAAAACATGGGTGCCCTGTCTCCCTTTTCCATGGTGTCAAGGTAGATGAACTTTTGATTTCTATAAGGCAATAAGGATTTCAAAGTGTGTGAAACTTCAGAACCCTTGATAGGGAACTCAAGCTTCTTTATGTAAGCTGCTGCTTCTACTAAGAAACCCCAACTCAGCATTTAATTAAATCCTTCTCTAGGCTTGATAGATCATATAAAGGAGCCTCGCTGAGACAAGTTTCTGAGATCCTACTGCTCAGCCTAGAAGTCCTGAAAAGATAACTTAGATTCATCATCACATAATCACACTATAACCGAGGGAAACAATCCCCTTGATATATTTGCCAAGTGAAAAGGAAACTAATTCATTAATTAATGGCAAGAGAAGGGGTGGAAAGGATGTTGCCGTTTCTTTCTCGCAATGACCAATGTCTGAGAAGCAGCAGCAGCTGCAGGCTCTCGACTGTGGTAGTATGACAGATCGTGTGCCTGGCATTTCCCTTGGGGACCCAAAGGGACAGTAGTGCATCTCCTGTCATGGGTGGGGATGTGTAACATCAGGGAGCTGGGCCAGTTTGGGGCACTTTTTGAAACTAGCAGTTAAATGAGATTCAAACTGCTTTGAAAGTGCTACAGGGGAAAAGTCATACTACAGAAACCCAAGCTTCACTTTATACAAGTGATACTTCTCATGCAAACAACATCCCTTTGGAAGTACCAAATTCATTACCCTCATATTGTATACCTTTAGACTTTCCCAGTTGACCCAGAAGAGATTATGGTTTAACATCTTTGTCCCAATATCTGTACCTGTTGCAGTTTGTCAATAAGGTTCCTTCACTGTCTTCATATATGTTTGGGAATCCACACTCTTCACTTAAAGCATGTCATTACTGCAGCCATCAGTTGAGCATTCACTACTCGGTACTATGGTTTGGATGTTAAGGCCTGGTTCTAGGATGGCTTTACTGGGATGTGTGCAGATGTTTAGAGGAGGGGCCTTACGGACATATGTAAACCACTGGGGACATAACTCGAAAGGGGTAATGGACCGCTGCACGTCCCTTATCTCTCTGACCTAGTTCAATAGATGAACATCCTCTCTAATGGCGTGCTTCTGCAGCGAGACCAAGCTTGATGGAGGCACTCTCCTTCGAGTTGAATCTCCAGAGCTGGGAGCGAAAATAGAACTGTCTTCACATAAGGAGCCTGGGTCAGTTATGTCATTATCATGACATGAAGTGGACCAATGTATTCAGTGTACAGGGAAGTGAACCCAGTGAACCTGGTGTGACTGGGTTGTGGGACTGTGTTTTCTTTCTAAAAGTGAGACAGTTTGTTGACGTATTTCAGAGGAGCCTCCTCTCAGTTTTCTTTCATCAGTGTTTCTCCTTTTCTCTGTCTCTCTTGGTGTTTCTATCTTTGCTGTCTCGAGTTCATTCCTCCTAGCTTCCAACATCATCCTCCAAACTCCAAAAGCATCATTAGACTTATGAAGACCTTGCCACACCTTCAATTCCTATTACAGACATTTACCATAAATGTCGGGTAGGAGGAAACCATGGAAACTTCTGGAGAATATTGAATTATATATATGAAATGATACCTTTATAGAAGATGAATGTCCATCACCACTGCAAGAAATCATCTGTATGTGATATGCAATTGCTGTTTGTAAATAAGTTTGAAAACACTTTGTTCTTCCTTGATACAGTAAACATTGCATTGGTCTGTTACCATGTTTGGAATTAATTTCTTTACTGCTGCTTTTGCACATTTTATGGAGAGAAAAGTTTCTGTGAAATATTTTTGCTCAGTCAGTAAAGCAGATTTCAAAACGTTAAGATTAAATTAATATGCTGTATACTTTGTCTCTTCTTAAAGTAAATCAAAATAGGGGGGGAAGAAGTCTCCCTTCCTTCTTGTAGCCTTGTTATTTTTTTCTAGAAGTTCATCTTTACATAAGTAAGATGGAAATGGTATTTTAAGAAACTTACAAGTCTGTAGAGTATTTTTCCTTCTTTGTTTTTATTGGGTTTTTGTGTATAAATTAAACCAATATGTTGCGATGATTTTTTAAAAAGCAGAGCTAAAAGACAAATTAAGAAGAATGTCATTGGTATGTCCTCATCCTGGGTCCTCTTCTGTAAGTGACTGATTCCAGTGCCTGTTTCTCTGGCATCCTTCTCCCTTTAGTCTGTAGAACTGGTGTACCCGCCCTTTCCTGATTCATCTATTTTAGCTATTGCCTGACAACTCCAGGAACAGTAGATGCAGACTGTTAGCTTTCCTTACTGACACTCGTCATGTCTTGATATGTCACATTCTGACACAAATCCTGAATGCTTCTGAGTTCATCAAAGCTTTTGTTGTTCATTCATTCTTACACAGAAGTGTCGGGCGTGGCTTGTATTTATGCTGTAAGTATTCTTGGGATGTGACTTGGATACTTCTGATGTAAATACCCAAGGAAAGAAAATATCTCCACACAGGAGACTCCGACTCTGGTTTGTTTTTGACTATTTCCTAGGTCTATAGTATCCCAGAACAGTGGAGGATACAAAGATATAGTAATTGGTAAGCAAACAACAATCCAGAAGCTCCATCCTAACAGACAGACAAATGAATGTGTGGTCTCGATACACATTATGTGTATACAGTTTTGTAATTGTTGTTTATAATAAGCTTCAGAATAGTTTGCTCTTCCATAATAACAAATACGGCTCCCTTAAGACACTTTGCCAAGGAAATCATAAATCTTACCTTGATCTTTTAATCAGGTGATTTATAATTCTTATGATAGTGTTCTGAATTGCTTTCTTTGATTTCTAAGTATGTTTTTATATTTGTCTGGAAGTCTTGGCTGTGGGTGTGGAACTGGTTTGTTTCCGTTTAGAAAGCTGTAATTCACCTATGCACAGGGGCAAGCACACAGGAGTAAGACCTGGCCCCTCAAGTACCCTGGAATGGTCTGGGGATTCCCAGGGAACCAAGGACCACACTTTGACAATCGCTGGTTTAAATGCTTTGACTTTTATATTCTCAGGTAAATGGTCTCACTGGGGAGTTTGAAGGAGGGTAAAGGGAGCAAGACTGGGGACTCCTTATTAAATGGGAATTGGGGAGGGACTAAGTCTGCGGGTCCTGAGGCACATTATGGTTTTTATTAAGCAATACACAGTGTTGGGAGCCATAGATTCTCCAGCGGGTTATATCTTCTTTGTTGATCAAATTATCGCAAAGGAGTCCTGGGTGGGGGTGGGGGCTATGGAAATTTTTCCTTTGCTTCTTTGGTCAAAACTTATACAAGCAGCTGACACGGCAATGCTGTGGACTTTACAACTCGGACTCCGGTGCTTTCAGCTCCTTGTTTACAACTAACCTCTTAAGAAGCCATCAGGCAAAGTATTCTAGAGAATGGCTCTCAGGCTTCCCAGGGCCCTCAGACTGATTGCAGGAATTCAGGGTTAGCAAAAATGAAAATGACCACTGTGTTTATTTACAAAAGTACTTTGTTGGTCTTCTCAGCTGAGGTCGATGACAGATGTGCTTCCAGAGAAAGGGTACAAACTGTGGAGTCCCAAGCATCTGTTCTTTCTCACTCTCTGACTTACTTCATTCTTTATGCCATACAGTGGGCTCTCCTTTTTTTTTTCTAGTAAATACCTGAAAATATTAGTGTACATGACTAATATGGGTCCTTGACAGTTTTACAGGCTCTGATTGCCCATATCTGGCTGGCAGGATGGGTGGCTGTTAATTGCGCCCCATTCCTGTTGCCTTGTAGCCCATGTGGCATCACGGTCTGCTAAGTGACTGTCCTGATGCACGTGATGATGTGCTCTGCTTCCCAGGGGCTGTGACCCATGTGCTGCTGTACTTTGGTTTGTTTGTCGTGGTTGTGAGATCCACTTCATGGCCGTAGACCTCAAGAATATAAAAGTCAAGGCATTTAAACCAGCGATTGTGAAAGTGTGGTCCTTGGTTCCCTGGGAATCCCCAGACCATTCCAGGGTACTTGAGGGACAAAGTTATTTTTTTTTCCACAATATGAACACATTATGTATTTGGTCTTTTTCACCGTGTTCAATGTGCTTGGATGGTGGATAACAGTGTTCGAGTCTCAACATGGATGAGGACAATGATCCTGATATACCCCAGTGACCACTGCGTATTCACTACTGTGTCTTCTCAGTCGCGAAAGAGTGAGAAAGAAACAGAACTTCTTTGATGAAACCGAAGGCTGTTAGCTTTTATTACTGTTACCCTTAATCGTTTATCCTTTTGACAGAGAATATTTGCCAGAAAGATCTGCTGTGCCGAAGTCCAGTAGATTTCTGTAGGAGTTTGTATTTTCATCTGAATTATGAACTTATCCAATTATTATTTTCATAAAATTCCACTTTTTACTTGAAAGAAGGAATAGACAGAAAAATTATGACTCTATAGAGTTGAGTATTTGGCAGAGAAATATTTTGTCAAAATTGAAAAAATTTTGTGTTATTTCAGAGTCAACAAGTGGCAATAATTCGTTTTTAGAGGAAAAATTTGAACTTTTTCCTGAAAATTAGAATTTCAGAAAATTTTTATATGCTATAGTTTAACAACTTCTTAATGTGTAAAGGCCTTTCTGAATACAAGAAATAATATGCTTTCTGAACAATGTAATTTATTTTGATATTTAATAGTGAAATGTATCAATATTTGGTATATCTGTCTATATCAGGGTGTTCCAAATGACCCAGAAAAGATGGACTGTCCATTTAAAGTATAAGACAGAAAGTAATTTTGAAGTAGTAGAGAATAGCTTGTTGGTTTGGCCGTTTGTTTTAACTGACACCTAAGAGTGATAAATTTTGATGTTGGGTCTGAGAAGACTACTCATGCTTATACGGAACGGCGATTAAATTCTCTTCTATTTTCTAACAGTATGTCTGTTGGAAAGCTTGTATTTTCTTTATATACCATGCTACAAGCCACATAGTATGATAAATTGTAGCAGAACACTGACAATGAGAGTTTTAAAACTGTTAAAGATGCCACTCTTACTAGTTTTTGGAAAATAGAGTTAATGGATTATTTGTGTTACCATGTGATGAGTTTTTATTATTTTGAAGTGAATGGTCTTATAATATTTGAGTTTTAACTTCTCATACAGCACTGCAATAAAAAGGTGCAACCAATGTCAGTAACTTTGGTGTGTTCAGAAATTTTGAGTGTGTAAAAATTGCTAGAGATCCAATAGTTTAAAAACCACCATTTGGCACATATGATGGCATAGATTAAAAATCCATTGTTAAGAGCCGGGTGGTGGTGGAGCACGCCTTTAATTTCTGCACTTGGGAGACAGAGGCTGGTAGATCTTTTGATTTTGAGGCCAGCCTGGTCTACAAGAGCTACTTCCAGGGCAGCTAGGGCTGTTACACAGAGAAACTTTGTCTAAAAAAAAATCTGTATCCAATTACCCTATAAAACAATGTTCCCCCCACCCCCAGGTTTAGTCAGCCTTTCTATTTTTCTTTGGTTCCCATGTGTGTTAGAAATGGCCAGGAAACATTTCCTTCTCTCCTTCCACCTCTGAGCTCAAAGGACATGAGTGCTTGGCGGGAGGTGCTTACCATGAGCCCCGCCCACTTGACATGGAAGACAGGGGCCTGAGTCTCTCTGGCTAACACCATGTGGTAAGATAGACAGCCAGGCCCAGGAGATGCCAATTAGCCCGTGATTAGGCTGATTCTTACCTAAACTGCTCTTGAGACCTTTTATAGTTTCTTCGAGTTCATCACTAAGACTTTCATTATTATAATGAACTCGCAAATGGGCAGTAAATGTTAATTATGGAAAGTCTTGAAAAATGCGTGATGGACTCCAACTATCGAACACAGAAAACCATACTGTATTGCATCCCAGTGAGTGAGAGATAGCTCTTGACTAAATTATTTGTGTATGTTGAGTCAAATTTGAAAATCATAATTAAAATAAATAATGCCTAATGGACTAACTGCTTCAAACATCTCACATTAGAAAGGAAGTCATTTTGATTTGAGTGTCAAGGGGCAAGTGGCTAAACAGAGACACGGGCATGATCCATGTTGTTGCCTTCCTTGCCTCTTTAAACACCACAGCCAGGGACGTGAGGCCTGATCCCATACCTCTTGCCTGGTCATACAGTTTGCTCAGCTTCTTTGACCTGGGCAGCCCAATTTCAAACTCACTGTGGCCCTGTGGCAGCCCACACCCTTGGAAGGGCTCCAGTAAGAAGCCATTCTCACCCCCTGCTTCTGCCTTCCCACCCACTGAGAACTTTAGGAAGGAGCTTCCTATTTACAATGTGTCACTTTTACAGGCCTCCCTGAGGTAAGGATTCAAGGCAAAGTTGCTAGACTAAAAACCAGAAGGTGAAATAGCCTAACAAATGCTCCTTTAAAGGCGTGGAAACCACAGAGCCCACATAACCTGCCCTGGGGAATTTGCACAGCACTGTTTTCAGAGCCTGTGGGAGGGAGTATTTCCAAATGTTTGAAAAAATGTCTAGCATAGGTTGGGCGACCTGGTTTGCACAATTGCTAAAGACTGCATTGAAGTCTTCTTTGTTTATAGTAAATGATACAAGAGATTCTGAAAAGAAATCAAAATAATCCTAAAGAAAGAAAAAAAAAACCAAAGAGAACGGGAATCCTAAGGCAGCTTGACTTGACAGTACCTTTGGACAAACACACAGTAAAACTGAACATCACTAAGTCATTTTTGGAATATGTCTCGTAAGTTTTTATTGAATTTAAAGATCTTGTCAGATAATATAGCATAATATTTGTACATGAGAATAAAAAACAAAAATAGCTGGGTTTGTCAATTTGTTGGTTTCCTAATATAAAGTCTATTTGCTTGTTGTTTTTGAAACACTGTATCACTCTAGAGACCAAGCAGTACTGGGATCCACAATGGTTCTCCCTGAGCCTCCGTGAGTCCTGGCATTACAAACCGGCTCATGAAGACTTTATAAGCATGTATCCCTCAAATAGGAAAGATCCTGTAGGTGTAGTAGACATATTTAACCCTTTTGACATAGTGAAATGATATTGTCATCTACAAAGTTCATGATCAGGAATTGTACAGTTGAGGTTTAAAAAGGAAAAACTACCACATAATTTTATATCGGCTTATGATTTTTGTGTTGGGCTGCATTTATAGCTATCTCTGGCTTACCATGGCCAACGGACCTTGGATTGAATGCTGTAAATCTATGGAATTGGCTTACTAAAATAAATTGAATCTGGTCAAAGTTTACCCAAAATATGTTCATGGTCATCCTGTATTCTCTGAATTGCATTAAAGAATAATAAATGTCTTATAATAAAAGCACTCATTTCACTTTTTAAAACCCAATCTTATCAGTTTCTTAATGGGCATTTTATATCAGAGAGCCCCCTTAACCTGTTATGAAAGAATACACTATTGATTACATGTCAATTGAATTCGTATTGTAGCTGGGAGCTATTGAACCTCCTGGTATCTTTGAAAGAATGAGGAAGAGGTTGGTATATGTTGGTAGGGGCCTGTCGTTGTCTTCTGTAGCTGACTAAGTCCTTTATGTGGAAATATGAACAGCGACTCTGAGGCTGGGACAACTAGCCAGAGGGTCACGGTCATCTGCTTCATCACACCTTCTCTGATGGGAGCTGCCCTACAGTACCTTTTTTTTTTTTTTTTTACCATAAAGTGTATTTTAAAGGAAAAGGTAATACAGTGGCCTACTATGTCCTCTATGTTGCCTCACATAGCTCTGGAGAACAGCAGCCTGTTTGTGGCCCCGGTTTAGGGAAGCATGTCAGCCTGTGTTACTTTGTATAGCGAGATGAAATGATTACCCCGCCCCCAAACAAACCCCTCCTTGGGAAAACAAACACTTGTAAGTTTATTTTAGAAAGCCTGTGCGGAACTTACAGAAATATATTGTGGCAGCGGCTGTCACACTGCATATATTCAGAAAGTGCTTTGAAATTTTATGCAAATACATGGGTGATGTATACACTACCACACACCCCAAAGACTGCCCCATGTGTTTCTTGTGCCAATGAAAACACGAACGTTCTCCAACTTATTGGGAGAAAAAGTCGCTGCAGTCCTGTACCCTTCGGAGCTTTGTTCTCTCCGCCAGTGAAACATGCTTTAACTGATGAAGCCTTAAGACAGCAATGGGCTGGGAAGGCCGAAAGTTCCCTTCTCTCCATTTCCTTCTAGCCCAGGCTCTGTGCTGGGCACTTTAAGCACATTTGTGCTTAGAAATCTCACAACAGCTACACGAGGTAAACAGTATCATTTACATATAAAATAGACAAGTCTCGTGTGAAAATGGGTTTCTTAAGTACACACAGTAATTAACACATTAATCAGTTAGTGGTCAGAGCTTGGCCAGATCTGATTGGTTGAAATGCTTGGGAACTGATATTGGATGTGTCCCTCTCTGAGACAGTCTCCCTCTGCATCGAAAAGAAGCTTCCTGGATGACAAGTGACTGCTTCACTTGTGGTGTAAGGATGGGTGTTATAAGGCAGCTGATACTGCACCCATTTAGTCATAGCAGGCAGCAGGAGGTTCTCTCCTGGGGTCTACGGCATCTCCGGCCTTGGGTTTTTGACTAGATTTTCAGTACATGGGGCCCAAATATTATCCTTAATGTATTAATAGTATATTGAATTGTTGTGGTGGTAACTACCTGATCAAGGCTGTTTATGAACTCTGAGTAAAGCTCCAAGGCGAAAGTCCCCATTTTACCCCTAAATGTGGACATGTTGACGAGGTAGATGGTATTGTGTGCCTTATGAGAGGACATTTGTGTGTAAAGGCTAGTCTGTGTTTCTGGTGTTCTAGAGCAGAACTTCTGAGTGGACGTGCCCCTCTCTTTCCCAGACTTCCAGGCAGCCTGCACCTCTGAAATCATAAGTGGGGCCTTCTCCTGAATCAATGTGCTATGAAAATGGCCATTCGCACTGCATCAGTGTGAGAGCATAAAGCACGCAAAGCATGCCTTGTGGGGAAACTTGGGCAATCTCTAGGAGCACGGGGCTCAAAAATCAGTATTTTGCCGAGTCTGTACTATTTTCCTTAAAACACAGAAACTTAAACTGTAGGAATAAAAGAAGCAGTGTATGAATTAGTTCTTCATAGAACTTTTAAAAACCTCACAGGAGTTCCTTACCTGAAGAATCATAGTTGTATGTGTAGCCCAGTGCTATAAATAAGAAAAAAAGCTGAGAACTTTGTACAAAGGTAATTTCATTAACCCAACCGCCAGATGTAAAGTATTTGCATGAATGTTCTCTTAAATATTCCAAAGTAACTTTGTTATGAAATTTGTACACGTAAAAGAATCTGTGAATATGGAACTTAGAGTCTAAACTATAGATAGAAATGATAAAACACTTGAAGGGAAGCTATGATTTTAAAATGTCTATGAAATCCTGTATCCTTATAACAAGAACAAACTCATATCCCACCTGAATAGAAACCAGGACAACATTTGCAGGTTCTGAGCTTAGGAAAACCAGAAACAGATATGGCACAAAGGAAGAAACCCATGGAGCCGAGTGCTCCTTCAGGTCCTAGATCCCTTACTATGTGGAAACACTCCTCAAGCTTTAGTTTCTTCACCTATACATTGAAATAAACAATAAACTCCTGTAGCAAGAGATCATACAAAGAACAGGAGAGTATTCTTAGAGACATTAATCCAGGGCTTGGTGTGCACAATGGCTAAGTGTTGGCTGTTACATATTTAAAGTCAAAATGGCTTTGAATTTTGATTCTATCACATTGGGATACTCCCTTACATCAGCTCACTGAATTTAGCAACTGAATAGTATTGGTTAATGACCCTCTTTCTTAATGGCAGGCCCCTCAAATGGCTTAAAAAATATTTCCTGCATTATTTTTTTCTCCCAGAGACACAGGTTGTCCTGGAACTCACTGTGTTGACCAGGCTGACCTCAAACTCAGAGATCCACCTACCTCTGCCTCTCAAGTGCTGGGATTAAAGACACATACCACCACACCTAGCTAGTTTCAAAACTTAATCAGCAGTTGTTCAAACAAAATCATACTAAAGCTGTTCATACTTTTAAAAAAATCTTAAAATATTTTATTAATTCTTTGCAATTTCATACAATGTATTTTGATCATCTTCCCACCCCCACCCTCTAGTTAGCTTGGTTAACAATGTGGAAGATCTTTCTGCACAGCTGCCTACCTGTGTCCAAGACATTGCTCCCAGGGCACACCTCTGTAGCTCTGATTTCCGGGGAGCTTTCGTCATACTCGGAAAGACTGGTCTCAGGGTCACTGGCCACTCAGGCTCTGGTGGTTCTTTTAGCTGCATTAGACATCCTTTAACTTATGGTCAGACATGGCCTTGCCCCCTTCTTCTAGTGACTTTCCATGAGTCACGGAGACTTTCAGCACTTAGGGCAACCCTGAAAACCCTCAAGTGTCTACCCAACATGTTAAAGACTTCTAAAATATCCAAAACTGCCATGGATTCTGTGTCATTTTCTAAAGTAAGGTAATCATTGTGTTTCTTGGATAAGAATTTCCACCATCTTTCTTAAAGTTAAGAGTTCAACCTATCTATGACAAGGTTTCTAATCCTTTGGAGATGGCCAAGCAACTTATGAATTGTCCACTCAGGCCCCATGTCCAGCCAGGCAAACTCCCACAGACTGTGGCCGCACTGAGATGCCCGCTCACTGCGGTCTCACCGCTCTGACTCAGGGTTGGGGTCGAGTTTTGGACTTGAAAGCATCACCTTCCAGTAGTGGCCAAAGTTGGTGACCAAGTCCAAAGTACATAGCCTTTGGGAACATTTGAAATTGAGACCATAGCCCTAACTTGATATTATTCTGGGGAGAACTCGATCCTTATAACACACTGTTTTTTTCAGAGGGCTTTCAGTTTTTTTCTTTTTTTCTAATCTATGAGGCTGTTTGCACACTAATGCCTTATGGCTATGAGATACTCTGTACTGACACACGCTGTTCGTTGCTGATGCTGATCTCACTGCGGGATGATGCCACTTTTTCTAAGATGTCCAATTCACAGTTAAGGACATACTTCTTTCCTGCACCAAGAAAGATTCCCGTTTCTACATTCTGTTTCCTTCACTGTTTGGCACTACTCCCATTTCTCCCAGGCTATTTCCCTGGCACAGACACAACTTCTGATTTCTTGATTTATACACTGCCATTATCTCCCAAAGGCCTCAGGTGACAAAGCAGTGTGAGGTCGAGGGAGAAGTGGCATGGCCCAACATAATTTTGCTTTTGATGTATGTTATTCCATCACAGAGATCCTATACTTGCAGGGTTTGTATTGCAAGGGTCTTAGTGGCACAGCTCCTGTGAGGTGTTGTTTCAGCATTCTTTCTCCTGCAATATCTGCTCCAGCATCCATGGTCCTCCCTCGACTTAGGATGATAAGAGTGAACAGTGTGCTACACTGGTGATTTCTTCAGACATCAGGCTCAGTGAAGCGTTTCATCATTTCCAGCTTTGGGAAGGGTTCCCCTCAAGTGCCCCTCTTTTTTCTAGACCTTCCCAGACTTGTCACTGTACTGGCTTTGGATCAGGCTTGCATCTGCCACATCTGGTTCCAACACACCATGTACACTAAGCACTGCTTTTCCTTTTCATTATATTTGACCTCAATTAGGATCGCCTTGAGCGTCTGCCAAGATTGGGCTGCAGCCTGATCGTCTCTAAAAAGCACAACATTAAAATTGGTTGACAACATCTATACCCAGAGTGCCACTAGTTTGAATTAATAATGCAAGAAACCTCTGGTCTCTCTGGACGGTTGGAATCCAGGTGTCATGAGCTCATTATGCCAGGGAAATAGATGAACACAATTGTGCCTTTCCATGATATCAGAATTTATTGAGTACAAATAAATTCACAAGGGGAAGTGATTATAATGGCATTGTTTTGCCATATAATTCTGCTTACTTTGCTAATCTGGCCAAAGTGAGTGCCAGGGTTTTCTGTTCGTTTGTTTGCTTGCTTGCTTGTTTGTGTTTTTCAGTCTTAATTACTAATATTAACTTTTGTATCACATAGTACCCAGAAACTTTATCTATCTATCTATGCATTTATTTGAGTCACAAGATGGGTACAAATTAGAAACTACAGCAGAACTCAAGGGGTTGCAGAAGCAAGCTGCATAAGATGCATCTAGCGTGTGTATTGATAAGCTAGTGAACGTAAGCATCTGTAGAGAAGAAGCTGTCCTCAGGCTGCAGGGGAGTCAGAGTGGAAAGAGAAGATGTCATCAGCTTCAGAGACTGATCTGGAGCAGGAGTGGCAGGTCCAGGACCAGATAAGGTGAGCTGGTAGACAGACATCCGCCAAGCAGGCCACTCCAAAGCTCATGGACAGCCAGGAGTTCTCTGTTTGCCCGTGACTCACACACTGGTTTTCAGATGGCAGTCAATGCTACTTCAGTGGTAAATGTCTTTCTTTATGGGTTCCCAGCGAGGGACTTATTTTCCTTGGTCTGTTCTGCCCAGTGAATTTCTTAGGCCTAGATTCCCTGATAAGGATTTAATTGTCTTTCAGTAATTATTTTGAAGTTGAGATGTAATTTTATTTTTTAGGGATGTGTTCCAGCATACTGAACCTGAGAAACCTTCAAAGACTTCTAAATGATTTATCACAATTGTGTGTGTGTGTGTATGGTGGGGTGTGTTTTTGTCCTTTAGATACATCTCAGTTAAGAGTAATTCATTTCAGGACAACCAGTATTTTTGTAGCACTAAGAAACCTCCCTAGAACACAAATATCTTTGAGTTATTTTCAGCCTTAATTGACAACTCAAATGAGTAGACATTTCACCAAAACCCAAATCCCTCTGTTGAAACTATGGTCTCCCTGTAGGGAGAGCCACTGTAGAAGACAGAGGAGACAGACATGGTTCTATACTTGAACTCTCAGCCCTGTTTGGAACAAACTGTGTTAAGATTAGTAAGTGCAGTAAGGAAACAAGAAGACATGAAGTATTCTGCACTGATGGCCTGGTTCAGGTGCTCAGACTTGAGGCTGAGAGCTTTTGGGAATGGATTCACTGGTGGCGAATGCTGTGTGTTTCTGCTATTGGGTATCTCTAGACCTCTGACCCATCAGAGGTGTGTGTGAGGCTTTCCTTTTGCTGCACGGGCACTTTGCTATGTGTAGACAAGCTGGAGGAACCTGTAAAGCATCCCTCATGCTACACAATGATGTTGTTTCTTTCCTTTGGGGAATGGCTGTAACTCACAGGAGGTGTGATTTCTGAACGATTGTTCTTTTCATCTCCCTGGATGCAGGCCAGGCTGTGAGGAGAGCGTTTGATGTGCCAGCAGTGGGCTTGTGACAGCTTTGACCACTTATGTGATGATGAAAGCCTAAACTTTCATAAAAATGGGAAAACGGGGAAAGGAGATCATATTCTTCCATCTGGGCTCATTCTCTCTCTCTCTCTCTCTCTCTCTCTCTCTCTCTCTCTCTCTCTCATATGTTTAAAATGTTCTACCAGGGTGGTCCTCAGGGTCTCTTCATTGGTTTGATTGTTTACATATCAGTGGTTCAAAGGAGCCCGAGCATCCATGCTTGCTGGCAGAGGGGACAGACTCTCAGACCCCCTTCTAACACAGCCCCACCCATGGGCCTAGTATCATCTTCCTTGAGATAGAGCACTTGTCCCTCAGCACCTGCTTCTGTACAACAAAGAGTCAGGCCAGTGCTAGAAAAGATGTTTGGACACTAAAACTGTCTTCCTCCTCCTATTTGTAGGGCATGCTGTTAGAAATATTATCTGATCTTGGTCCTATGGGGTGGCCTTATCTTCCCACGTCTATTCAGACATATTAATATCCAAGATCTCTTGGTGTTTCCCTCAAATGAAACTTGAGATATTCATAATTTCTGTGTCTCTGGGAGTAGAAAATTTGAGTTTGGGCAAGAGTGAGAATTTCTGAATTTTCCTCTTTAAAGCAAAAACATAAAACAAAAGCACAAAAACAAAACCCATAAGCTTCTATAATGGTAATATACAATGGCAAAATGGAATCCAAGAACACGTCAGAAAAATCATCCACCATGATCAAGTTGGCTTCATCCCAGAGATGCAGGAATGGTTCAACATACGAAAATCTGTCAACGTAATACATATATTACATTGAAAAATAAAAACCACATGATCATCTCTTTAGAGGCTGAAAAAGCCTTTGACAAAATACAGCATCCCTTCATGATAAAGGTCTTGGAAAGAGCAGGGATACAAGGAGCACACCTAAACATAATAAAGGCAATATACAGCAAGCCAACAGCCAATATCAAACTAAATGGAGAGAAACTCCCAGCGATCCCACTGAAATCAGAAACAAGACAAGGTTGTCCACTCTCTCCATATCTATTCAATATAGTTCTTGGGGTCCTATCTAGAGCAATAAGACACCAAAGGGAGATCAAGGGGATACAAATCGGAAAAGAAGAAGTCAAACTCTCACTATTTGCTAATGATATGATGCTTTACATAAGCGACCCCAAAAATTCTACCAAGGAACTTCTACAACTCATAAACGCTTTCAGTAATGTAGCAGGATACAAGATTAACTCAAAGAAATCAGTAGCCCTCCTGTACACAGACGATAAATGGGGACTGACCACCTCTTACGAAGGTCTATAATGAAGGAGGGTTTGGGGCAGAGTCAGGATGTGATGATGGACACAGAGGTCCAGCAGTGGCAAATTTGAAGATGCTACATTAATGGCTTTGAGGATGCTTGAAGGAGCCATGAGCCAAGGAAATGGGACCACCTCTAGAAGCTAAGAAATGACAAAGAAAACATTCTCCTCCAGAGTTTTAAAAACAAATACAGTCTCCAAATTAGCTCCGTGAACCTGATTCCTGACCTCTGACCTTCAAAGTTATAAAATGACACATAAATGGTGTTTTAAGTCACCCTATTTGTGTGGTTATTTGTTAGAGAAGGAATAGAAAGATAAAATAATAATATAAACAGCATTTGTATCAGGCTTACAAGCATTCATGGGAAAACGGAAAGAATTAATTTCAGGATGGCTCCCTATATAGAGCTTTAGCACATGGCTCTTTGACTATCAGTGAATACAGAAGCAGATTTGATTCACGTCAGTCCAGCAGGCCTCCCTCAGGGCTCATTATTGCTAAAGGTTTTTATGAGACAAAATATCTATCTTGGTGGAGTTTTGCTGACATGTGACTAGCTGTGTGTAAAATCAAAGTTGAGTTTTATTTTATCACTCATAAACAGAAACTCACATGGAGCCCTGATGCTCAGGCAAAAGCTTCCAAGGCTTGCACAGAAGATAGCAAGGAAGCTTTGGCACGTACTGTACCAAGGCTCCATTGCGCTCATTCCAGCATCTCCCATGTCTCTTGATATCTTCCTTCCCACGTGCAGAAGTAGCTTGGACCTGGTTCTTCCTTCAATGAATACTACTGTATTTGGAACACGCATCCTAAACGATGTTAGAAGACATGGCCTGTGCTAATATCTGTAAGTGCTTGTCAGTGAGGCGTTTTGCATAAGCCATTGTCTTGGACTGAATCCTTAAGTTCATGTGAAAAAAAATCCATGGTCCTGGATGTGAGGAAATATTGATCTAGTTCTGCTGTTCTCATCAAGACATGATTCCAAGGCCCCAGGAAGTGCATGGTGAGAGACTTTTGGTTGTTACAGCCAGGAGTGCTGCAGTGAGCCTGCTATAATAGAGGACATCCCTCACCTCAAAAGTCCATAGGTCAAATTCTGAGACACTGCTATTGATTGGCTGAGTCTGACACATGCATCCAAATTATTAAACTACGGTGACAAGCTCGCAGAGATTCCATTGCAGTGTGCATATATTCTTATATCGTGTAAGGGTGTTTTAGTCAATAGTGTGGTGCATATATGATAGTTGTCTTTGAGATTATATCAGCCAGTGATGTTGCAAGTCACGTTAATTCAAAATCACTTCATCAAGGTTGCACAATGACTGAATTGCCCAATGATGCTCAGTGATACATCTTTGGAGAGTATCAGCCTCATTAAGGCACCGTGACTGTATATGTGCAAGTATGCGCGCACACACACACACACACACACACACACACACACACACACACATATAATTTTTCATTTCTTTCTCTCTATATACCTAGAACAGTATGGAAACAACCAGAGTAACCTGTACCTTTGCTTAGTGCCCCACCAGCATGCTCAACTTTAAATCAGTACAAGGCAGAACTCTCAAGTGTCCAGGAAGCCCAGAGTACGTGTGGGGATTGGAGTGGGAAGACGATCCGCTAGTGTCTGGGACATAACTGTAACTTAGACAAAGCAGAAGTGCCTGGGCATTGCAGCCATGTTCTGAAAATGGACACTTGAGTATTCTTGTGGAGGAGGTGCAAAGGTGCTTCTGACCTACACCCTAGAGTAGAAGCCCATGCTCTAAGGAGTAGCCATCATAGGCCTTCAGGTATGAGCACGGTTTATACTCATGGCTGGATACAAATCTAAGTCTTTGACAGAAAGGAAGAGGCAGATATGGGGCCTGCAGTAGTGGGGGGGGATGGCAAATACTGTCAGTCTCCTCAGAGAAAAGGAGGAATTTCAGATTTCTACACTAGGCACATGTTGTTTCAGACGTAAAAGAGCCGTGTGAGGTGGGGTGGGGCAGAAAACAGAATGGAGAAAGCCCTAGAATTAAATAAAGTGTGTACATGATTTGGATTTTTGTCTTCATAACAGAATGTCGGTTAAACATTTCATCTAAGTCATTTCTAATAGACACAAAGCTATGACCAGGGATACATAAGACAGAGCTCAAGGGAGAAGAAGCCCGGTTCAGTTGCTTTGACTGCATTTCCCAGCTGGGAAACTGGACTGCAGGTTTTAGGATCAGGCGGTTGTAGGATGGAATTCACATTTCATTCCTATCTTGTGTTTTTTGGGTGGCAAGTTTCCCCAAGTGCATTAAGTTCAGCTGCCCAGTTTTTATTGTGGGGTATAGGCAGCTTGCCCATGGCTTTGTTAGGGTGAGAACAGTTTCAGTCATGGGGCCTCACACAACCTGGTCTTGTCATCACTGCCTAGTGTGTGTGGTGTGTGTGTGTGTGTGTGTGTGTGTGTGTGTGTGTGTTGGGGGCTCTCTTTCCTATACTCCCTATTTCTGCTCCCTCAACCCAGAAGCCCAACACCTACACTGTTCTTCACCTTTCACTGGTCTGTCTGTTGTTACTACTGTGGAAAATGAATAGAACAGCCTGAACACCAAGGCCTTTGCCTTGTGAAGTGTTGTGCTTTGAAGTGTTCTGAAATTAAGTTCTAGAACAAAGAGAAACATGGCTAAGAAAACCCATTTCTCTCTGTGCAGTGTCTTAATCCCGTTTATCACTCAGGGCAGTTGCTTTGTTCGCTAATCGGCTTTGAGCCGCTGGCTGTGATGGTGTAAGATTTAGGGACCCCCACATGAATCTTTTCTACTCAAGATCTCTTTCTTCGCTGGCCTCTGAGGTGCTCCCTTCTCTCTTCCCACCATTTTAGCATCAGTCCTATTTTTTTCAAAGAACTGGTTATAGGGAAAAATCTCTCTAGATGTGGGAGAGCGTTGCTGATTCATTGTAACAACTCAGCAATGAGTCAACTACAATATATCACATCCTGGGGAAATTTTTAAAAGTTGTTTAGCAGCCCTGCTCCCAGTTTCCAGTCAGGCAGCCAGGCTCTGCATCCCAATTGAGGGAGCAATGCCATGTTATATGCTACAGGATAGGTTCCAGTCCGCATTCTGTGGACCCCTGGGGGTTGCAGAGGCATTCCACATGCACATGGCTGTGGTTTTCTCATCTTGCATTCATCACCAAATTCAGCTTCGAGGACAGATTTTTATTATGCAGCAAAATTGCTGCTGCAGGGTAAACTTTGACCCAAAGCAATTGTGTTCTTGACTCAATCATCTAAACCAAGTTTAAAAGCCTAGGAAATAGACCTGAGATAGGTTTCAGGTCCTTGTCGACAAGTGGCTGCTGTCAGAGAAGTACTTGACGGTGCAGTTGTTAAAAATGGCTGACTGTAGAGAACAAGCTTGCTTCTCTCCAGGAAAGGTAGATGGCGAGGGTCAGAGCACAGAGGTACTCCTGTCCTTCTTAACTAGCTTTTAACACCAAGCTTTCAACTGCTTGGAAGGAATTTTGTCAACAGCTCTACATCTTGAGGCTGAATATTGATCTTGGCTATATCAGCACCCACAGGCATTTAGTTAGCAACTAGTAAGTGCAGTCAGTCAAATGAGAATGTACAAACCCAAGGAGATTCAAAAATAAGTGGACATAGGCTACCTCCAGATCTATCAGTACATCGTTAGCGTTCTACAGTTAACAGTTTCCAGAAGAATACATCTGGAATCTGGAGCTCATGTGTGTGAACAACTTTTTGATGGGATTTTCCTCAAACTTTCTCTCTTCTTTAGGACATCAGGAGCACAGAACTGGTACCTGCCTCCAAGAAAGCATTACATGGAGGCAAACTCTGTTACCTTGTAAGATGAAGCTTTTCTATTTGCACCCAAAATTATGTGAGCCTCCAATATAGAAGAATACATGATAAAATAGAAGATATGGAAAAGGGGGCATTCCTGAGAAATGAAGGTTCCAGAAGGCTCCATGGGGAGAAGAGGCTTAATTTTTGTTCTTGGCTGACACAGGATTACAACAGGGGTTGATGATGGCATCAGGCCTACAGATGTTTTATGGTCTTTCCACTGATTAGAAATGAGTCATGTGACCAGGCCTATCTGCATGAAAGTCTGGAAATGTTTGTTGAGAGACTAAGGAAGCAGTTTTGCTGGACATGCACCTCCTACATTGCCTTTGCGTTTGAGTAGGTTGAACTTCCTGCTACACACAGTGTTGAGTCATCTTCAGTCTTAGCAAAGACAAGAGTGTGCTAATTGGTAATGAAAGGTCCATAAAAGTACTGACTCTTTTGTTATTTTCATAGTTACATTCCAAGCATATATATGGTAGTCTCAAACAAATATGCGATAAAACAATGGAATGATGGGTAGGTGCCAGAGAGGAGTCCTTTATGTGTGGATCTATCTACAGTGGATGAGTGGAAGAGAGTTGAATCAGGGAAGCCACATTGAAAGTGCTTGTGTAGGTTTGATAGAACCTGAGGTAGACCAGTTACCCTAGAATATGTTCGTTTTTAGAAATGTTTGCTTCTGACATTTTAACCCAGTTAGTGTACAGCTTAGCCATAGGTTGTAGTTCAATCAGAATCTCCTCTGAGCTGAAACGTTAGAAGCAGGTTGTGAGCTGCAACTGTGTTCCTAACAAGGGCCAGCCCTTTCTTTGGAGGCATTACCTGGAATCAGCCTGGGGACTTGGGCTGTTCTGTAAGACTGCAACCCAAACAAAACAAAACTTGACTAAGCCAGCAAACCCAGACTGAAGTTCAAGTTACTTTAACAGACTCTAGGGAAACACAAAGTGCAGTTGTATTAGCTATGCAAAATTTGCTCTTTGACCTTGCAGCAAGGAAAGTTACCGGTGCACACACAGCCTTCTGCCAGCACTGCAAAGTGTGGGACACATTAACTTTTAGAAATTATGCAATATTTTAAAACTTCTAATTTTAAAATATACTTTAAAAATAGATGCCGATCCAACAAGAACAGAGGATATCAATGAAAAGACTGTGTTGTCGTGCACCTAAGAGAGGCCAGCACACAGACAGCCTTGTACGGCCAGCAACTTAGAGCTTAAGAAAATGCTCACAGATGAATTCCATAGAAATCGAAATCAAGGGTCAGCATCATCCTGTGCTCCCTCTGCGTGTAACCCCTGGGTCTTATGCATAAGCCAGAGCCATGTCAGCGGTTTGCCCAAACTCCTGTTACCCACTCCTGAAGTCTGATGACAGATCTCTACCTTCAGGCTTATGCAGAGTTGAGTGAGAATTCTCAGGACAACCCATGATCCTTGGGAGATTTTTAATGATTCTTGATCTGGAAATAATATAAAAACAGGAGAGTATTTAGTGGTATTTTTTGCATGTTTTGTATTGGTTTAGGGAACAATCCAACATTAGAGAGACTTAAAAATAACAAATCTTTATGAAGACTTAACGTGGCCTCTTTTCTTTTTAAATTCTTCCCCACCAAAAAAATAAACTGTAATAATAAAAATGACAAGAACAATTAGGGAATGCAGAAACAAAGGACAGGGCAGATTGGGCTAGGGAGAGGTGACTGCCAAGAAGATCCCCACAGCCAACACTAGTAATGTCTGCTGCTCTTGCAGACAGGGCTGGGGGGTGTGAGAGGAAATGACCGCAGCTTGGGCTTTCCTTCGCTGGGCCAGGGCTCTTTGGGCCTGTTTCTCACTGACCAAGGCCTCTTGAGCTATGAGCTCTCTATCTGAGGTAATGAGGAGCCTTACGTCTATTAGCATTTCTGCAGCTCCGATCCCAGAGAACCTAGTCTTGAGAAGCAGAGGAAGTCCTGAGTGAATGCCTGGGGCCTGGTCATGCCAGGGGCCCCAGAGCCTCAGACCCACTGAGGAATGGCTAAGTGCTACCCCTGCTCCATCTCATGGTGGGGTTGAGGGTGGAATTGAGGCTCATAAGGAAATGGCAAAGTCTTCCCTTCTGGTTTGTATGTGGGTGCTGATAGTGTTGTGTTTTTTTAAAAGAAGGGGGGACCCAGCAGCTTGCTGCAGCTTGCTGCAGGTCCCCAGACCACGCGGTCTCTGTGGCGGGCGGGCGGCCACGCGACTAGTCTCCGGGTCCCCATATGGGCTGTGCGGCGGTACAGACGGACCAAAGAGAGCCGGGTAGGCGCACTATGCAGAGTTAAACATTTATTAGA